>JADRCC010176326.1:724-12395 GCA_019843855.1 Hylomyscus alleni | reverse complement strand
TACCGCATTCTCCACTAAGTTCTTGTATAAATATCATTGTAAAACATTACTTCCAGGTATGTATTTCCAGAAATCATGACAAGGAAAGGATTCCTTTTCCATGAGATAATTAATGAATATCAATTGAAACTTAAAGTAAATAGAAATGAGACTAAGGGATATACTTTACAAATGTTTACTTATATGGGTGCTTTCTTCATTGACCAACTGTTTTAAAACTCGCCATTGGGGCTAGAGCTATCTCAGTGGTTAAAATCAGTTGTTCTTTCAGAGGACTGGGTTCAGTTCCTTCCAACTACATAATGCCTTAGAACCATTAATAATTAAAGTTTCAGTAGATTTTATCCTCACATTGTGGGGCTTTGTTGTTGTTGTTGTTGTTGTTGTTGCTCTGTCAACTTGATAGAATCTAGAATATTCTGGGAGATGACTTTTGGGGGATGACTTTTAAACATGCCCATCTAGGATTCTCTTGATTACATTGAGATGGAAAATTTTGTTTTGTTTTGTTTTGTTTTTTCACTGTGGAGGGCACAATTCCCTAGCTGGGATCCTAGTCTACATAAGTGGCAGAAGGGAACTAAGCAGCAGCATGCATTCAACAACAGCATCCATTCACCATGATATGCTCCCTAATTGTGGTTATGATATTACCACCCCTCAGGATCCAGCCTCTTTTACTTTCCTAACATGTTAAGACTGTACCCTTGAACTTTGAGGAAGAATAAAATTTTTCTCTCACAATTGCTTCCATCTCTCTCTTTCTCTCTCTCACTGATTACAAACATACACACATACACACAAACACACACAAACACACACACATACACCCACCCACACATACACACCCACCCACACCCACACCCACACACACACACACAAGCCTTTACATTTTATCACAGTAATAGAAAAAGCAACAGTTATGCTAGGTCTCAGTTAAGCCAGAACTCATTATTTCAGCTATCCTGGTTGGCCAGTGAACTCAGGATTTGAGTTTCACTAGCAAGAGTGCTTTAGGTACAAGCATATACAGTCATGCTTGGATTTACTTCAGTCCTGAAGATCTGAACATGGGATCTCATATTTTCAGAGCAAGAAATCTCACACACGAGCCTTCTCCATGGGCCCTAAATCTGAATTTGTAGTCTTTTTATATAAAGAGTGTAGGTTAGGTCAAAGAATGTGAGAAAAGTCACAAACTTTTAAAGAAGTTATGTTTCCCAAATTCTGTCAACTATTAGCAGAAATATAATTTCATAGCTCATGTTGCTTTGTGGTTATTTTTCTTCTTATACCTTTCTAAGTTATTATCTTCCTTTCAACTCAATTTTTAAAGTTTCTTTCTAAATGTTACTTTGAGAAGAAAAGGGGATTTTAAAATTACTTCTAGCCTGTATAATTAACAGAACAATTTTTAAATGGTTAAATAAAGTGTGTCAAGTAAAAAGAAAGAGACAAGTGACTGTGTCTTCTACTTCAATTCTCATTTCCAACATTTGTTTCCAATTTGTAATATTATCTAATATAGTTGATTTTCTTTCCTGTATACTACTGATATTCTTTGCTTTGTCTATCCTTATCTATGAATTCAGGTACATAGACATCATTACCTGAATGTCTGTCTTCTTATGTACTATGTTGGCAATTCTGAATCTTTTTGCCTTCAGGTAAGTATTATAATCATTTTATCAATGCCTACAAACTAGTTTGCTGACATTTTCATGTAGGATGCATTGAGTTTGAGCATGGATAGAAATTCAAATCATGATCAAACCGTGTCTTTCTGTCTACAAGTATAGAGTACCTGTTAATTTGTTAGTTTATTTGTTTACTATTATTTGGTGATTTTCATCATCACATTCTTTAAGTTTTCTTTCTTTAAACAAAGTAAATGTGTTGTTAGATTTACTTCTAAAGAATTAATTAACAGAGTAATTTCATAAATTACACTAATTTTTTTATATTTCATATTTTATTCCCCCTCCCAGTCTACCATTTGATGTTCTACATCCCATAACTCCTACCTGTGCCCCTGTCTCCACGAGGATGTCCCCACCCCACCCCACCCTACCCCACCAGACTTCTAAATTCTCTGGGGCTTTCAGTTTCTTGAGGGTTAGGTACATCTTCTCTGACTGAACCCAGACCTAGCAGTCCTCTGTTGTATATGTGTTGGGGACCTCAAATCACCTGGTCTATGTTGCCTGGTTGGTAATCCAGTGTCTGAGAGATCTTGGGGGTCCAGGTTAATTGAGACTGCTGGTTCTTCTACAAGGTCGCTCTCCTCCTCAGTTTCTTCCAGCTCTTCCCTAATTCAATCACAGGGGTCAGATGCTTCTGTCCATTGTTTGGGTACAAATATCTACATCTGACTTTTTCTGCTGCTTATTGTGCCTTTCAGAGGGGAGTCATGATAGGTCCCTTTTTATGAGTACTCCATAGCCTCTGTAATAGTGTCAGAACTTGGGGACTCCCCTTGAGTTGGATACCACTTTGGGCCTTTGCTGAACCTCCTTTCCTCAGATCCTCTCAATTTCTGTCTCTGAAATTCTTTCAAACAGGAACAATTCTGGATCAGAATTTTGACTGTGGGGTGGCAACCCCATACCTTACTTGATGGCCTGTCTTCCTAGTGGAGGTGAGCTTTACATGTTTTCTCTCCCCACTGTAGAGCATTTCATCTAAGGTCCCTCACTGTGAGTCCTCAGAGTCTTGTACTTCCCAAGTCTCTGGTCCATTCTGGAGGGTTCCCCCAACCTTCTATCTCCCTAGGCAACCTATTTCCATTCTTTCTGCGGAACCTCAGGGCTTCAGTCCTTTTTTTCTCACCCAAAACCAGATCAGGTTTCCCTCTTTCCCCCACTACCCCCTGCTCTTTCCCTCTCAGGTTCCTCCCTCCCTTCTTCCCACATGGGATTGCTTTCCTATCTCTCCTAAGTAGGACTGAGGCGTCCTCACTTGGGTCCTTCAGCTTGTTGAATGTTTTGAGTTCTGTGGACTGTATCTTGAGTATTCTGTACTTTTTGTTGTTGTTGTTGTTGTTGTTGTTGTTGTTGTTGTTATCCACTTATTAGAGAATACATACCGTGCACATCCTTTTGGGTCTTAGTTACCTCATTCAGGATGATATTTTCTAGTTCCATCTATTTGTCTCTGAAACTCAGGATGTCCTCGTTCTTAATAACTGAGTAGTTTTCCATTGTGTAAATGAATCACATTTTCCATATTCATTCTTCTGGTGTGGGACACATATAGGTTGTTTCCAGCTTCTGGCTATCACAAATAAGGCTGCTATGAACATAGTGGAGCATGTGCCCCTGTGACATGTTTCGGCGTATTTTGGCTATATTCTCAGGAGTGGTATAGCTGGGTCTTCAGGTAGATCTATTTCCAATTTCCTGAGGAACCTCCAGATTGATTTCCAGAGTGGTTGTACCAGGTTGCAATCCCACCAGCAATGGAGGAGTGTTGTTCTTTCTCCACATCCTCTCCAAGATGTGTTGTCACCTGAGGTTTTAATCTTAGCCATTCTGTTTGGTGGAATCTCAGGGTCGTTTTGATTTGTATTTCTCTAATCACTATGGACTTTGAACATTTTTTTTGGTGCTTCTCAGCCATTCGAGATTCTTCAGTTGTGAATTCTTGGTTTAGTTCTAGATACCATTTTTTTTTAAATTAGGTTGTTTTTTTGTTGTTTGTTTGTTTTGGTGATTAACTTCTTGAGTTCTTCATATATTTTAGACATTAGCCTTCTATCGGATGTGGGGTTAGTAAAGATTTTTGCCCAATGTGTAGGTTGCTGATTTGTCTTGTTGACAATGTCCTTTGCCTTACAGAAGCTTTCTAGTTTCATGAGGTCCCATTTATCAATTCTTGATCATAGAGCATATGCCAATGAAATTCTGTTTAGGAAATTTCCCCCTGTGCCCATGAGCTCAAGGCTTTTTCCCACTTTTTCTTCTATAAGATTCAGTTATGCTACATTAGTTAAGACATTCAAGACAATATGAAAATTAGTGATAAAAGAGAATATTCTTGTTCCAAATACATAATAGGAAAGCCTTCAAATTTTTCAATGTTACATATGATGCTAGTAGTAGAATTTTTAAAAATATCTTTTATTCAATTGAAAAATTGATTTTTTTAATTTTATATGGCTAAGATATTTTACAAGATAAGAGACATGATTGTTATCCAAGTTAGTCTAACGTTAGGTTTACTGGTATTATTGGTAGGTTCAAAGAACTAGTGCTGAGTTTGTTGTATTTCTATTATTTTCTCTTTTTAATTTAGCTTATACTTGTGATAAGTTTATTTCTGAATACTAGATTTATCTCTTTTCATCTTCTAGTTTTTATATTATTTATATTAACTTTTAATATTTGTATTCAAGATTAAAATGCATCTCTATATATTTTTGGTTATCATTGCACAATTTCTTTTTCTTTCTTTTTTCTTTAGGTATTTTTTGAAGTGGGTACTTCACTATGTAATTTTGACTAGCCTAGATCACACTATATATCTATATTTCTGTTAGCGTAACCCTCTCAGAGGTCCTCCTTCCTCTGTTTTTCCTGCTAAGGTTAAAGTTGCATGCCACTATGCACAGAATTTGATAAGTTGTGTGATGGTTTCCTTTTGATCAAAATTTATTTAATTGTACCTTAAGAATTTTGGGTAATATATTATTGGAAATTGTGTTGTTAAATGTCAAACTACCTTTGAATTTCCCCATCATTTTATTATTAATTTCTAATTTGATTTCCCTGTAATCTGAGATCAGATGCTGGGTATTTTCTTATCTATTAAATTTGCTTAGATATGTTTTAAATGACTAAGAACTATATCATAAGAAGATTGTGGGTTTTATTGTTATTCACTCTACTGAGTCCCAGTTTACAGATACTCGTTCTATATAGTTGTCTGATTTTGTAGTTCAGTTAATTTATACTCTCAATAATTTTCTGTGTGTTTCTGATAGTGGGATATTGATAGCTCTCTGCATCAATAGGGTTTCATTTACTTCTTTCTGATCTTTTGCCAGTCATTTCATCACATATATGGATGCTTTTCCAAAGAGAAAGTTCATGTTAGCATAAAAAATCATGAGAAATAACATAGATAAGAACCAATAATAAACATCCACAATTCAAATTCCTGTAAAAAGAAAAGAAGCTCAGTCCAAATGAATAAATCCCAAGCTGAAAATATTTACACATATGTTGTCATTCTGAGTATGCCTTATGAAGCAATAGATACTTGACACATATCTATATAAATTAAGGCCAAAAACTTAGAGTATTTAGGGAAATTGCAAAAGAGTGATTTGATTGTAATAAAACTAAATGTACCAGTATTTAGAAAACTAGAAGCATGACGTTAACATGATAGATACTTGCTACCCCTTGTGATAATATTTATTCGACATTTTAAAAAGTCCTTAGTGAATGGTTCCTAGGTCACCTGTGGGTATGCTTTTATTGTAGATTAGGGAATTCCATCTCTTTGTCCTTTGTTGTGATTATTTCTTCACACATGAACTCCCAATATTATGAGACATAGGCAAGAACACTCTCATTAATGCTGAATTATTGTTTCTAAAACTGTGAGCTAAAAACACATCTTTTACTCATAAATTTAGCTTCTAGTAGATATATTTCATTATTAAAAGTCATAAAAATTTACTTGTAAAATATAACCCAGTGTTCCCAATAGCTTCATCAAAAACACTACGGTAATTAAAAACACAAAAACTCTGTGATCTGTGTTTGAAGTCAAATGACAAAGAAAATGCTATCAAGTTTGGAGCATTTATAGAGAATCACAACTTACCAAAATCAAAACTCAAAAGCTTAAATTTCCATAGTAATGAACATCATAGTTAGAAAGCAAGAACTATAGTTACCAAGTATCTGAGGGCATGGGCTGCGAAATCCAGACCTGTAGGTTTAGATTCACTCATTGAATAACAAGGAAAATTCTCTATTTCACTTTCAAGGGAATTATTTTGAAATTCACAGTATTCTGTCATTCATTGACAAGATCAGTTCTTCTGAAAAATTATTTAAACAAGAATATACTATTATGGTTCTTTTCAAAGGAAAACTCATTTGACCACTGCCCCTAACCTATAGTGGTATGAGAGGATGACTGTAAAATAAATTTACAATTTCAAAGTCATAGTCATAAACATATTAAATGACTGTGAAAATATAAGACTATAGAATTCCTAACCATTTCTCCTACCTCACTGTGAACTTTATGTTGATTTTTTATTTATTTTTATTTATTTTTATTAGATATTTTCTTCATTTACATGTTATATAATATCTCCTTTCCCAGTTTCCCCTTTGAAAAAAAGAAAAAATATAAAATAAAAACAAAAACAAAAACAAAAAACACTCTTTTCCCTAACCCCGCCCCTGATCACCAACCCAACCTCTCCTGCTTCCTGGCCCTGGCATTCCCCTACACTGGGGCGTAGAACCTTCATAGGGCAAAGAGCCCCTCCTCCCATTGATGACCAGCTAAGCCATCCTCTGTTACATATGGTGCTACAAAATTCAACATCCCTTCATGATAAAAGTCTTGGAAAGATCAGGAATTCAAGATTCATATTTAACTATAATAAAAACAATATACAGCAAACCAGTAGCCAACATCAAACTAAATGGAGAGAAACTTGAAACAATCCCACTAAAATCAGGGACTAGACAAGGCTGCCCATTCTCTCCCTACCTATTCAATATTGTACTTGAAGACCTAGTCAGAGAAATTAGACAACAAAAGGAGATCAAATGGATGCAAATTGTAAAGGAAGAAGTCAAATTATCACTATTTGCTGATGATATAATGGTATACCTAAGTGATCCCAAAAATTCAACCAGAGAGTTCTTAAACCTGATAAACAACTTCAGCAAAGTAGCTGGATATAAAATCAAGTCAAGTAAATCAGTGGCCTTCCACTACACAAAGGATAAACAGGCTGAGAAAGAAATTAGGGAAACAACACCTTTCACAATAGCCAAAAATAATACAAAATACCTTGGTGTAACTCTAACTAAGCAAGTAAAAGATCTGTTTGACAAGAACTTCAAGTCTCTGAAGAAGGAAATTGAGGAAGATCTCAGAAGATGGAAAGATTACCCATGCTCGTGAATTGGCAGGATTAATATAGTAAAAATGGCTATCTTACTGAAGGCAATCTACAAATTCAATACAACCCCCCATCAAAATTCCAACTCAATTCTTGACAGACTTAGAAAGAGCAATTTGCAAATTCATCTGGAATAACAAAAAACCCAGGATAGCCAAAACTATTCTCAACAATAAAGGAACCTCTGGTGGAATCACCATCCCAGACTTTAAGCTGTACTACAGAGCAATTGTGATAAAACGTGCATGGTATTGGTACAGTGATAGGCAGTTAGATCAATGGAATAGAATGGAAGACCCAGAAATGAACCCACAAACCTATGGCCACTTGATCTTTGACAAAGGAGCTAAAACCATCCAGTGGAAAAAAAGACAGCATTTTTTCAACAAATGGTGCTGGATCAACTGGCAGTTAGTATATAGAAGAAGGCAAATTGATCCATTCTTATCTCCCTGTACAAAGCTAAAGTCCAAGTTGATCAAGGACCTCTGCATAAAACCAGATACACTGAAACCAATAGAAAAGAAAGTGGAGAAGAGCCTCAAGAACATAGGCACAGGGGAAAACTTCCTGAACAGGACTCAAATAACTCATGCTCTAAGATCAAGAATCTACAAATGGGACTTCATAAAACTGCAAAGCTTTTGTAAGGCAAAAGACACTGTCAATAGGACAAAATGGAAACCAACAAATGGGGAAAAGATCTTTACCAATCCTATATCTGATAGAGGGCTAATATCCAATATATACAAAGAAATCGAGAAGTTAGAATCCAGAGAACCAAATAACCCTATTAAAAAATGGGATACAGAGCTAAACAAAAAATTCTCAACCATCGAATACTGAATGGCTGAGAAGCACCTAAAGAAATGTTCAACATCCTTAGTCATCTGGGAAATGCAAACCAAAACAACCCTGAGATTCCATCTCACACCAGTCAGAATGGCTAGGATCAAAAACTCAGGTAATGCTGGGCGGTGGTGGTGTACCCCTTTAATTCCAGCACTTGGGAAGCAGAGGCAAGAGGATTTCTGAGTTCGAGGCCAGCCTGGTCTACAAAGTGAGTTTCAGGACAGCCAGGGCTATATAGAGAAACCTTGTCTCCAAAAAAAAAAAAAAAAAAAAAAATCAGGTAACAGCAGATGCTGGAGAGGTTGTGGAGAAAGAACACTCCTTCATTGCTGGTGGGATTGCAAGCTGGTACAACCACTCTGGAAATCAGTTTGGTGGTTCCTCCAGAAATTGGACATAATTCTACCAGAGGACCCAACTATACCACTCCTGAGCATATACCTAGAAGATGCTCCAACATGTAATAAGGGCACATGCTCGACCATGTTCATAGCAGCCTTATTTATAATAGCCAGAAACTGGAAACCCAGATGTCCCTCAACAGAGGAATAGATTCAGAAATTGTGGTACATCTACACAATGGAGTACTACTCAATTATTAAAAACAATGAATTTATGAAATTGTTCGGGAAATGGATGGATCTGGAGAATATCACCTTGAGTGAGGTAACCCAATCACAAAAGAACACACATGATATGTACTCTCTGATAAGTGGTTATTAGCCCAAAAATTTGGAATACTCAAAGTACAATCCACAAACCACAAGAAACTCAAGAATATGGAAGACTAAAATGTGGACTTCATTCCTTCTTAAAAGGGGGAACAAAATATTCACAGAAGTAGTTGCAGAGACTAACTATGGAGCAGTGACTGAAGGAAGGACAATCCAGAGACTGCTCCACCTGAGAATCCTTCCCATACTCAGTTATCGAATCCAGACACTATTGTGGATGCCAGGAAGTGCTGGATGAGAGAAGCCTGATATAGCTGTCTCCTGAGAGGCTCTGACAGTACCTGACTAATACAGAAGTAGAGGCTCACAGATATACATTGAACTGAGTACAGGGCCCCCAATGAAGGAGTTAAAGAAAGAACCAAAGGAGCTGAAGGGCTTGCAGCCCCTTAGAATGAACAACAATATGAACTAACTAGTACCCTCAGAGCTCCCAGTGACTAAACCACCAACCAAGGAGTACACATGGTGGGACTGATGGATCTGGCAACATGTGTATAGTAGAAGATGGTCATGTCGGTCATCAATGGGAGGAGAGGCCCTTGGCTCTGTGAAGGTTCTGTGCCCCAGTGTAGGGGAATGCCAGGGCCAGTAAGTGGGAGAGGGTAGGGTGGCAAGCAGCAGGAAGGGGTTATGGAACAGGGGGTTGCTCTTGTTGTTTTTGTTTGTTTATTTGTTTGGTTTTTTGGAGGGAAAACTGGGAAAGGAGAAATCATATGAGATGTAAATAAAGAAAATATCTAATATAAAAAAGGAAAGAAGAAAAAAGAAGAAAAAGACCTCTCAAAAAAATTTCCTCCTTTATTGTAACCATCATATATTAATAAAGACATTATAATAAAATATTCCTTCTTAAAGGGGGAACAAAATACCCATGGACGTAGTTGTAGAGACTAACTATGGAGCAGAGACTAAAGGAAGGACAATTTAGAGACTCCTCCACCTGGGAATCCTTCCCATATTCAATCATCAAATCCAGACACTATTGTGGATGCCAGTAAGTCCTGGATGAGAGGAGCCTGATATAGCTGTCTCCTGAGAGGCTCTGACATTATCTGACTAATACAGAAGTAAAGGCTCACAGCCATCCATTGGACTGAGTACAGGGTCCCCAATGAAGGAGCTAGAGAAAAGATCCAAGGAGCTGAAGGGTTTGTAGTCCCTTAGGATGAACAACAATATGAACTAGTACCCTCAGAGATCCCAGGGACTAAAACTCCAACCAAAGAGTACAAATGGAGGGACTCATGGCTCCAGCAGCATGTGTATAGCCAAGAGGATGACCAAGTTGGTCATCAATGGGAGGAGAGGACCTTGGCCCTGTGAAGGTTCTATGCCCCAGTGTAGGGAAATGCCAAGGCCAGTAAGGAGGAGGGGGTGGGATGGTGAGCAGGGGGAGGGAGAGGGAACAGGGGATTATTTTAGTTTCTTTTATTTTATTTTATTTTATTTTATTTTATTTTATTTTGTAGAGGAACCTGGTAAAGGAGATATTATAAATAAAGAAAACATCTAATAAAAAGAAAAAGAAAAAGAAGATGAAGGAGAAGAAGAAGAAGAAGAAGAAGAAGAAGAAGAAGAAGAAGAAGAAGAGCTAAATAAAAATCATTAGCTTATGTTTGTTTTTTTATTTTAAAATATTGTGAATATTTACGTATGTATGTGTAAATCTATCCAACATAGCACAGGTTCCATGAGAGTCCACTTTAACCCTTGCAGCTGGAGTTCCATGTCATTGTGAGAGAGACACCATATGTGGGTGCTTAACTTGAGTCTTCTGAAAGAACAGTGCTTCAGTGACGAAACACAAGTCTTTCCCCAGAAACTGCATATTTGAAGGAGGTGGAAATCATATTTATGTTCATTAACTTAAACTGTTTCTCACTGACAATGAAGACATCTTTAATAAATTGCATTATTTGAGTATAACAAAGTTAAACTGAAACTTCAACCTCTATCATGAGTAAAGTTGGTGAATAACATGTAATATACTACATAACTCACTATCGGAGTGGTGATAAGAAATGTGCATGTGCACAAGTTGGTTTTCTCATGTAAATTGGACTTCAGTTATTGAAACATTTTGAACATCACGTGGATCCTAGGTGCTTTCTCGCTGACATAACAATGTATTCAACATAGCAAATTACATTTTCTAACTTTAAAATATTCATGAAAAAATCTCATTAATGTTAAAAACAATGTCTTATCTAGACTATAACTTTTCACCAGAAGCATTAAAATTCAATCAACTATGGAATGAAGAAGGAGATAAACTAATTTTATTTCTGTTTGAAATTTTTGCCTTTAACATGAAATTTTTCTTTTTATTCCATGAGTAAATATCCCGTATCTGAAAATAATAATATTCCTGTACATCTCATTTCTTGTAAACAATGTTCCAGAAATGTAAACCAGAAAATTATAAGACAAAACTTGACATACTGAGATATATATGTGTATATATATATATATATATATATATATATATATATATATATATACATATGTATGTGTGTGTGCATGTGTATGTATATGTATATGTATAGTGCTTTAACAACTTTGTGTGATAATTACATATTCTAATAAATAAGATTCATCAGTATTTTATATTTAATAGTAGATTCTTGATGGTTTGACATACTTCAGATAAAACAAAACAAAAATAGTATTTCCTACATGTTTTGATTAAAAGTCAAATGGTTTAATCTTTAACTGGTATTATCCCGTCTTTTATTCTGGAGCATTTTATAAATAAGTTAATAAATTTTCTACCTTTACAATATAAAATTGTGAAAGATGCAAAAATGATATGTTATAGGAAACTACATAGAGAAAGAAAAGAGCAAAGAACTGATAACAAAACTTGACATACTGAGATATTTGATCTCTCTTTCTCTCTCTCTCTCTCTCTCTCTCTCTCTCTCTC
>JADRCC010176298.1:535-18068 GCA_019843855.1 Hylomyscus alleni | reverse complement strand
AAAAAAAAAAAAAACAAAAACACTGTTGTAAGTGAAGAGCAAAAATCCCTTCTTACACAGAAGGCTTTTCGTTTCTTAACACCCTACGCTGACCTTCACAGAGAGGCCCTGGCTTGGAAACAGGAAAATAATCATGTTGTGAAGATGTTCATGATGGCTACCTAGCTAAGTCTTAGCATTTCCAACTACTGAACTCTGGGAAGGGAGACAACAGCCAAGTGTCAAAGGGAATAAGATTATGTCTAACTTCCTGCATTGCTCTCCTCCGGCTTTGTGTATAGTCTGCTATTTATCCTCCCCAGTTCTGGCCAATGGATCTTAACTACACTCGGGTCTAACAGTTGATAAACTGGAATTGTCTTTCACATTACGATCCCAGTGTGAGCAGCTTTTACTCACTTTGGCAGAATCCACGTTGCGGTCTAGGAGGTCTTTGCAATAGTTTTCAGCCTACCATGAGGAGGAGCTTTGGAGTCAGTCTCCAGGTTCAGTTGAGCTGTTTCCCATGCCACATTCACATTTGGAGAGAAAGGGTTTGGGATGGGTGAGTATGGGTTGGTGTTCCTTCATGAAACCCTCATATCCACAGGACCAACTCTGGGTAACACTGCCTCCTCACTCTAGGCAAGGAGGCTCACACTCCCTGAATAACAACTGCCACTCTGTAGGTCCGCCCTCTGGGGCTACACAGGTTCTAGGAAGACAGGATACGCATGGAGAAGGACTGGGGCAATACCACGGCTGAATGCTGTGTGACTTCATCCCATCTCCCACGCACTCAACAGAGCGCACTCAAAACACAATGTGTACTGTCTTCCTCCGAGGAACTCCGGTGCTGGTCCACATGGGGCTTGGAATATCTTACTGTATTGGTGTGTTTATGCTAATGAGAACTGCTTCACTGGAATTTGTAACGATCCTTCAGCGGCAAACGCATATTCTAATAAAGACAAGCGTGTCAGATGTCTGGCCTCCAGGTCTGGCTTTGTCACATTTCTTATGTAGACTTGAGGGTATAATTTATTGTTGGGATTCCTGGAAACACCCCATAAAGTCCCCTACGAGTTGTCCCCATGGGTGACAGGTGTCCCACACAGCCCCTCTAGATTTCTTGTAGTTTCCCTGCCTTCCTTTAGATAGAGCCAGCCCAGGGGGTGAAGGAGCAACTACCACCTGAAGCAAGGAGTTTAGAGGGATGCCAAAAACCTCGGCACTCAAGAAGTGATATTCCCACACCACATTTAAAAGATGAGCTGTAAATGAATGGGATATAAATATCAGGATCTTAACCGAGGGCATCCACGGGGCTGGGGACAAGAGGGAGCTATGTCCCTGTGGATCAGGGTCAGAGCCTGTCTTCCAGGAAACATCTGATTGTTTTCTCGCTGGACACTGGCTTTCACGTATATGTTAATCCTGCACTGAGCAGCCATTCCCGACTGGAGAAGTTTCGGCGTTCTTGAATTTTGTATGTGGGACTCTCACTTCCTCGTGGGCCTCGATCTTATGTAAACCTCTGTCTGCTGTGAAGCTCTGTGTTGTATACAGAAGCAGCTCAGCCGATTGTCCCTCGGTCTTCTCTCCCTTCCTGTGTTCCTGGTCTAATTGTTCCTCTGCACTCACACCGCTTCCTTTGCTCAGCCCTTGGAGCAGATTCCCTAATGTGCCTTTGCTCAGCCAGCGTTAGCGTCGGCCACGTGACCCATTCTCTGATGTTTGCTGCAGCATCTAAGGATGTGCGGGCTTATCTCATTGTATTTTTAAAAAATGTGACCCCCTCGACAGTGAGACAGAGACAAGCAGATAACACAGGGGCAGGAGAGAGGGGAGATGGAGGGAAAGAGGAAGGAAGAGAGACAGACAGACACAGAGAGAAGAGAGGACAGAGAGAGAGGAGAGGGAGAGAAAGAGGGGGTGGCTTTTTGCAAAGGATTAAATACTGGCTGGTTAGGTTAGAACTTTCCATTAAATTTGGGGATAATTTGTGAAAGCGATTGGGTAAGACAGTAAGTGGGATCCTCTAAGAACCACCACACCTTGTCTTCTTGCCTCACCTCTGGAGACTCACATTCAGCACTATGCTTGCCAGGTCAAGGATGCAGTGTTGAATTTTAGATTATTCTACACCTACCCTGTGGCCCCTTCAGCTTACGAGCTCTTTTGTAATGTCTGTATTTGCTACTTTTAAGCCTCCTATATCTAACTTATACCTGCCTTTCTTTTCCTAGGCTCCGTAGGTCATATTTTCACATAAAAAAAATCCCTCTGTGTCTCAGGATAGATCTTTTCATCTGAATCACAAATGAGAATACTGAAGCTCAGATAGATTCGTGGGTGGGAAAGGTTTCAAGTAATATCCCTCATATACAGGAGAGTTTCTGTCCCGGGATCCCAGAAGTCAGACTCTTTTTGGCTTTGCCCATCCTGTGCTAAATTTAATCCTTGAAGTTTCTAACTTTGCCAGAGGAAGTGCAGTGTCGATGAGGACTGTCCACGTGAGCTTATACCGATGCACTGGAAGCCACTTACCTCCAAACAGCAAAGTGTCCACCTAACGATGCCTTCTCGGCAGGTAATCAACTTGACTTGGAGGAAAGGGCCCAGTTATAGGCAGGCCTGAGGAACTGTTGTGAAAAGGTGGGTACAGTCTTCCTGCCGGGCAGGGATGGCGTCTGTCTGCCTAGAGCAGTGGTTCTCAACTTTCCTGATGCTGCAACCCTTTAAAATAGCTCCTGACGTTGTCATGACCCCAACTATAACGTTATTTTCATTGTTACTTCATAACTATAATTTTACTACAGCCATGAATCCTAATGTAAATACCCATGCTTTCTGATGGCCATAGGTGTCCCCTGTGAATGGGGAATCTTTCCAACCCACAGACTGAGAACTGCCGCACTAGTCTTTACCAGAAGTTCTAAAGTATCACAAATACTGAGTTCTTAGTTCTTCTTTTTGCTAATTCAAATCGTGTCATTTTCCCCTTCTTTTTTACTTTTGTGCAAAACCCAATCTGAAATTTTTGCCATTCTTTTTCCTCCTTAAGAAAGAAAAGAAAAAAGAAAAGAAATCATAGAAAACGCTTTCCCAAGTGACTTTAGGCCTTTGCAACTATCACTATCATGTGGCACTTCTAGGTCAGCTTGAGAGCCAGCTTTCCAGAATCATGTGCTTGCAGGATGTGGCGAGCTGGGGGCATTTTTGCAGGCAACACTAGTATGGCTGAACACCCTTAGTACCTACTCAGACCAGGCTTTTCCAGTTGGTCAAGGGAAGGGAGGAGGTAGGCAAATCTTTTCATCCATGTTCTGGGGACAGAAGTGCTTCCGAGTGTCTTGGGTGGGCAGACCTTTGGCGCCTCAATCCTCTCACATCCCCAGTTGGCTCACTGAAAGGCACTCACTGTTTCCTAAGTCTTTAGGGAGTCTCTTTGAGAGCATGAGTTGGCATTGATAAATGACATTATTTCCTGAGTGTAACTAGGGACTCCATAAAACCAGGGGACATCAAGGGCGTCAAGTCTGAGCACCTCTACTGTGACATATGCAATGCATTTACAGACTCCCACATGTAACTTTTGCTTTACATTTGTCTTCGGATAGTTAGAGCGATGTGTTTTCTCCAAAACAATCGTCTAACAGTGGTTTCTGGGCTTGGGAAGTAACAGATGAGTCATGATGTCGAGGCTAGCCAAAATGAACGATTATTTTCTAACCCAGAGCATACTCTCTTATTTCTATTGATAACTTAGAAACGCCAGAGTTGGTGATCTGAGTTACTCAATTCCAGCTCAAAGCTCTGTGGGACAAAGACAAACACAATAGAAATAGTGTTTACTGGAGACTCCCAGGCCCTTGGACGTCTGCTCATTGATAGCCCAAGGCTGCAGATTTGGTGCTGTCTCTGGGGTGGTGGAGGTGCAGCCTGGAGAGCAAAGCAGCTGGCAGAGATCAATTAAAATGAGGCTTCAGAAGAAAAGAGCTGAAGGATTCCGAAGAGAGACTCTGAAGAGCTCTTCCCCTACCCCGGCCGCGGCTGGGGGCTGCGTGTGTTATGTATCGAGATGCTTTGGCCGGTGTGGAAATTTTTCCTAGTGTATTTTCTAGAATAAAACGCATCGCTGACTAATAAGACTCTGTGGGACCTGTCACAAGGAAACAGCAGGATGTGGAGGGGCAGGAGGCCATGAGGATGGAAGTTCAGCTCAGGCTCAGTGTGTCCAGTCATACATCTGCTGGATGACGACTGTGTAGTCAGGAAGCTGTATCTTACCAGTAACTCAGTGGTGGTGTTCACTGGGCGATGCTGAAAATGTAGATTGGAATAATCGCTTATTGACAGTTTTGTAAGTCCACAGCCGTCGGCTGTTCAATGAGCAGATGAGGCCTTTGACAACCTCCATTGGAAGGACAGTACCTAGTAAGCCAGTCAACAGCTGGTGCCCAAGAGATTCAGCTATGCTTTTCATCCTGCTGGAGTGTTGGGGGTGGGGTGTGTGAGCCGTCTCTACCTCCCTGGGCATCAGGCCTTGCGTAGCCTATGATTCCAACAGCAGCAAAGGCTAGGCCACCTTCTCAATTGCATATTAGCAGTCGCTGCAGCCACACCTGTTCACAGCAAGTTTAAAGCTATTTTTCCCTTTTCTTCTCCATCCCACCTCAGAAGCCAATGGCGTTCTGACAGTTCTGTCTCAGTGTTGTGAACGGGGCTGCAAGTATGCTTTGTATAATAAGAGGGGTCAGTTTCCCAGAGGCTTCATACAGAAGTTCCAGAAGTGACTTTCTTTCATCTGGAGAACACCTGAGGGTTGGGGGAGGGGCATACACACGATTCTAAAAGTAAACCCGAGTCAGTGAAGATGTGAAGAACAACTATAGAGTAACTTGAGAAGAGTTTAGAGGTGGGGTGGATATGCTCGGCGACCTCGAAGCATCGGTCCCTGAGAGGACTTGGTGTCAGAGCACAGGAGAGGACTGCGTGACGGGTTGTGGGTGAGAGCCCGCTACCAGGCAGAAGTTCAGAAGTTTCCAAGGAACAGTCAAAACCCCTAGCGTTTGTCAGGTGGTTCCTTTCTAGGAGCTAGTAAAACTTTGAACGACTCAGGGACTATACCACCAAGATTTGTGCCACTATAGCATTATAAGTCTTAAATGTCATGTCAGCTGGACAATAATGACTAATACTTATTATTATAGTATAAACATCCCAGCATCAGGGAGGTGGGGAGGTAATGCTTGCCACTCAGTCATGAGAACCTGAGTTTGGATCGCCAGCACCCACAGAAATGGCCACTTATGGCTGCAGTATGCATGTGTGACCCCAGCACTGGGCAGGCAGAGACAGGAGGATCCCTAGGTTTGCTGGCCAGTCAGACCAGACAAACTGGTGAGCTATTGTTGGTTCAGTGAGAGATTTTATCTCCAAGAAAGGAGGAGAGGGGTTGAGGGAGATACCTAGTGTTGACCCCTATCCTTCACTCTAACATAGATACATGCACACATAGGTGCACCACACATACATGTCAACGTATACCACATATGCAAACATGTACACATATGCACAACATACTAGCATGTCTACAGTGCAGTTCATATGTTTTTTTTTCTTCATTTGATTTACTCTTAAGGGGTACTGCTGTTATTTTAGTTGCATAAAAGAAAGTAAGTCACAGAGAATTTAAACGAGCTGGTCAGAGGTATACAGCTAATAGGCCGAAGGCCCATGATTTGAACCTTGTCATTGTGACTGTAGGATCTATTCCCTATGCAGTTCTAGAGCAGGACCACCACCATAACCCTCATCAAACGGGCTTCATTCGTGATTTTTAATGACATAGATCATAAATTTGAGACAGTGTACATTAAAAAAACTTAATTAAAAAAAACTTGTAAGACAATCTCCCTGAAAGCTGGTCTTGCCTATAGTTTAAATCATATAGGTAGTGTTTCTCCCTACCATAAAAGGCCATTGCATCCTAATCTGAGTCGGCTCTAGGAAATTCTGGTGGTAAATGACCAAAGAGCCTTGGGACATCACTTTGATGGAGCGAAGCATGATAACACCTATAGGACATGAGGTGACGATAACACCTATAGGACGTGAGGTGACAGCAAAGCAACACTGTGCTTTTTTGATTGAGATTTCAACCAGCATGTTTCTTTAAAAATAAAAAAAGACAAGACAAAACACAATAAATGTATCCAACTGAGAGAGAGAGGAGAGTATGCACACCTAGAGATTCTAATAATCAAGTCCTCGCATTCCAGCCAATGTTTATAAATTATCTACATTGTTGCAAAACTGATGACCCAGATGTTTGTCAGAGATTGAGGGTGTCTGTTCTGGATCACAGGCACCGTTGAAGGTGAGCACCCATGGCATCGAGTGTGGCAGGCGAAGGCTCCCTAGGATGAGCTCACATTGCTGCTAGCAGATCTAGTTTACCTGGACTGACTTCTCCTTTGCTGATATTTTACTGTCCTCTTTGGTCTCCATTCTTCTTTGGGTCTCCTACTATGAAAATGTTTCCCTGGTGATGTTCAGCACGTGGGAAATATGATCAGGAGGCTGTGATACTTAGGAATAGGATGTGGGGGATGGCTGTCCCTCTAGGCACAGCGCTAGTGCCATGAAGAGGCGACTCTCACTTCTAAACATTTAGCTTAGAAAAGGGCTCTTTACTGGATTCATTGATGAGTTCAGGGCCCTCTATGCACTAGCAATACAATTGATTTGAGAAAAGGGTCCAAAAAAACAATAGCTGGGACGAAGACCCATGTCTAATTTTCTTTTCATGTAGCACTTTATGAAGTTACTGAAGTGCAGTGATTTCTAAAACCAGTCTTGAAGGGGAGAAGGATCTGAAGATGGTTAGGAAGACCCCATGATGCACGCACGCCCTGGTAAGAAGGCAGAGATGGTCAGGCAAGTTCACTGACGTGGCTGGTTTCCCACAGGGGAAGCATGCTAGTCGGTGACAGCAGACGGTCAGAATGGCCATTGTTGTGTGGCTCCATCACAGAGTAAAAAGTTATCAACGTTATTGTTCCTCCCTCCAGACCAATTCTCTACTTTCTTTGGAAATTTCCCCCACTGTGGTTTGATCTGTGAGGAATTGTTGTAAGAGGAGATAATAGGGCTTATGGACAGAAATGATTGAATCACTGTGTGCCAATAAAAAGTGTTCAAATTGCATTTCAGTACATAATGAATTCTGGTTCAACTTGCTTTGACATAAATAAGATTGGGTAAGGGAAACCAGAAGTAAATCAAATAAATTAATAAAAGCATCAGAGTCCTTTCAATTTTGTCCCCAGACAGTGTCTGCTTATTTGTATAATAAGACCTGCTCTTATCAATTACAAACCTGGCATGTCACTCTGTAGAAAGAAAAACTTGAGGCAAGAGTTTGGATAGAGGCAAGAGTTTGCTCTTTGTTACAGGAATGCCAATGCTCCTTTTGAATATTGAAGAGGTGAAATTTGAAAACCAGGGGCGTGAGCCCCAACTTTCAACTAAAGATAACAGCAACAACAACGACGACAACAACAACAACAACAATGAGATTTTAGATGCAGACGTGCGTGTAATACTAATGATTAGCTGTTCTTCCTATTTCCCTAATTATACACGTTTACCGAACATGAGATTTTTGCATTTTGTCTAGACGAAGGGTCTGTCTCCACTAGCATAATGCATAGCTGTGTTTGTGAGTCTTGTGAAATATTGAATTTGCATCTCCGCAGACACTTGTAGAGTTCATTGTCTTACTCTGTGGCCAGGGGGAAAATACGATTTTTCAGATTTACACTCGGCATGGTGTTCTCGTAGTCCTGAGAACGCTTCAGTGATTTGTTAGGCACGGTTTGTCACAGACCCCAGCACTGAGCACACCACACACAGTGCCAGGAAGACTGACTTTAGATGTGTCCATTATTTAATATCTACTGTGGCGGTTGGGCTATTTCGCAACTGCTCTATTGTTTATTGGTGCTTCTTGGAATCCGTGCTTGATTTCTGAATGTGATCATAAAGCCACCAGGCTAAATATAGAATATGTAAATTATGAGCTGGACATATTCGAGAACAAAGGGCTGGGTGGAAAAGTCCATCTCTTTATTCTCGAATTATCCTAGGGCTATAGGAAGAAACAGTGGACAGCTTAGCCTGGAATATTTCTGCTAGGTAAACAAGTACTTTATGGCTTTCTGGCACACAGACAGTCACCTCAGCTGGTCTGGCAACTTCACCCTGTACTTTTTGATTGAGGTTTTTCATATTTAGTTACTTGCTATTTTGAAATTCCAAAGAGCAGAAATTACTTTTTTTTCCTGATAATCCCTTACAATTGAGTTCGAATGACTCCCCTTGGAAAGACCTGGAAAATCCACATGTTTCTAGATCTTGAGACATGGCCTCTAGCTGTTAGAACATAGTTTGGCAGGATCACTCTGATTTCAGAAGCCCTTTGCATGAAAGATGATTTATCTGTGAACTACATCTGGTGTTCTTCATCGGGAAGTAAATCGAGCATGTGTGAAATGAACTTGAAGCAGGATAGAAGAGATCCCCTTTTTTACATCACATGAGGCATGCAAGAAAGTGCTAAAGTGAAACTGCAAGCAGATTGGCTCAGGAAACATTGGCAGCAGGGGTCATCAGGAGAAAAGCTTTCCTGTGAGATTTATTGACATTGGTATTCAAACTAATTTCGCAACCTCAGTCTTAAATAACCATGTCCCCCCCTGTCAGCTTCCTCTGGCACACCAAAGAGCAGAAAGAACTTGGGGAAACTCAAACCCGTGCCTTAAATGTAAGAGTTTGACTCTTTAGGTGGACTGCGTGTTCCCATAGATACAGGTGACCATGGCAAGGAATTTCCTGTGAACTCAGTGAAAACCACTGCTCCCGCACAAAGGAACTGCTTCGGAGAGAAGCAACTGCTGTGGCCGTTCTAGTCAGGAGCTATGTTCCTCTGCTTTCCTTTGAGAGCAAAGTTAAGTTTACAACGGAGTTAGACCATGAACTCAGGGGAATTTGCCTCCATAATCCAGGAGCAGAGTGACCCGGCCCCTTAGTGCCCAAGGTTTGGTGGTTTGGAGAACGCTATTGTCACCCAGCCACTGCCTGGCCTGGACCTTAAATCCACTCATTAACCCTCATAATGTGAGACCCCTTGCCATGTTGGATGCTGTCCCTCTGACCTGGCGCCTCACACTCCTTTGGCCAGCCTCCACCCTGACATTCTCTTCTTATGTTTGCTTATTGCTATTCTGTCAATGCCAATAGCACACGAGGGCCGTCTTTAGGGGGTGCATGCCAAATGCTTTCTCTAGATATCTTGAATGATAAGATCTTTTTCCACCCGCTCACCCCCACCATCTCCTGTTACCTGGCTCTAAATGTTCCTCTCCTTGGCCTGACCCCTTCTCGCTAGCTCACCCGAGCTCTTCTTTCTGGATTACGCTGACGTGGTGCTTCCTGGGCCCCTGCGCGCTTTTCACTGACTAAGATAAAAAGGAGCCAGGAAGCAGATGTATCTTGGGGTAGCATGTGTCTTCAAGAGATGGAATTCACATCTCCTCATGAAAGGAGTGGTGAATGGGTATAATTAGGCCGATGAATCAGTGGGACCTGGTTACGGAGGGTTTTTTTTTTTTTTTTTTTTTTTTCCTGACTGGCTTTAATGAGAAGCAATAGCTATCGGTTTCCACCGAAACACAGAAGGTAAAACAAGAGTGGGGTTGGAACAAAAGGTAAGATTCAGCGTGGGCTCGAACTCTGTCTCCAAGAATAAGCTTTGCTTGGGTGGAAGGTATGTGGCTCAGAACCAAAGCAAAACAAAGAAACAGCAAAAAAGGCAAAGCAGAGCTTGGTGGCTCTCTCTGTAGTTTGTTTCAGAGGCTGCCGTTCAGGGAGCGCCAGGTACTTTGCAAAGGCCTAAGCTGGCATTTCGTAATCAACGGTAGAGTATTGCTCCTTTGCCCTTCATCCCCTCAAGCAAGGCACTTAGCATAGATCAGCTCGCAGGGTCAAGGAAATTTTTAGGGGTTGTCTTAAGGTTATTGCACATCAGCCAGCACCCTCCCTTGGCAATGTGAGTTGGGTCCAAGGCCTTGAGACTTTGTTCACCTCCAAGAAAACAGCAAGAACACAAGCAGCCCCCTGGAGGAAGGCTCTTCCTGCATGACGCAAGGAATCGAAAACGCCAATATTCTAGCCGCATCTATGACAGCTAGTTAAGACCTAAGGTCTAAAGGTTATACACTCCAAGAAGATGGTTTCCCATCCAAACCCACGGCCCTCAGTTCTTCCTGAGACGTAAGCGGGAGTTGTGCTGACTCCTTGCAGCAGTAGGTTCAGATCCAGAGAGTGGCCAAGACACTTTGGCTCCCTTGACCATCTGCACACAGCCTCTGCCTCCAGAGGCTTCCGACTTGGTTACTCTGCTCTCTGCAGCTTTCTTCTAGGAGGGCAAAATCCCCGAGTTAACCAACTTCACATGAGGAATGGCTCCTTTTCCTACAGGTTTTAGCCTGTGGTCACGCAGTTAAATGTAGGCCTATGGAGAGGCAAAGCACCATGGCTGGAAGTGCAGAATAGAGCCAAACTGCTCATCTCACAGAAGATGGGAAGGAAAGAAAGAGGAGAGGGCATGGGCCCAACCCATTATTGACACTTCTGCTTACCCGATTCCCACTCGCTAGGGCCCAGCTGTTAAAGACTGAACCTCGGCAATGCCATGAGCACACGACCAAGCCTTCACACAGCAGCTTTTGGAAGCACCTAAGACCCAAACCATAGAGCCATTTCCAACAGTTCGCCAGCTCGTCTCTGTTTGGCTGTTAAGGTGTCTGCTCGCTCCCTCAGACCTTAGTGAAGACGTGTTCTTAAAATGTGGAGCTGTACGTGAAAGAGCTGGGCTTACATTTTTTTCCACTTAAAAGAAAGCTTACTTGTTATCGTCAGTGAGGTTTCAAATTATTTTCTCAGTGTTAGAGGGTCAAGGGGGACACATGAGCTTGTTTGCTATCTTATTTGATTAACATTTAAGTAGACACTGGAAGGGATGACAAAAGGTTTAAACACACACACAAACATACACACACACATACATACACAGCCTCATGACAGGTACAGAGTAGAGGAGTGACGGGAAGCACCCGCCTCATGACTTTTCGAGTCATTAGTAACACAAACAGGTTCAATGATGCAGAAGGGAATGTTGGTCTTGGGTTTGTGTGTTAAGGACACAGTTACCAGACTGTAACTGTTCTAGAGAAAGACAGAGAAAGGCTCCTACTTCTAATGTGTCTCTTCATCCACCTTCAGACTTAAACATGCTATTCCCAAACATACTCTATTGCCAAACTGTACCTTCCAGTAACTTCTTATGAACTGTGTCACAAGCAAAGTTCATGGAACAGACCCACAAACAAGTAGAACATGACAAAGACAAGACTCAGACCCAAGTTCTCCAGCTTCAAACCTGAGGGCCTCGCAGGTTACAGAACTGTCTTCGTGTGAGTGACTCCCTTCATCCTTTGGCTGGCCCCCTCACTGATGGACTGTTCTCATTCACCATTCCACTGCAGGATCATCGTTGATGCTTTTGTTTGTTTGTTGTATGCAGCATTGGATGATGGTACCAGGGACATTACACCGGACAAGCAAGTGCTCTGCTACTGAGCTAGAAACCCAGGCCCAGCTTTAGCAATAACTTTTCTGTCTTTTTTGTAACTGTCACAAAAACCTGTCAGGGGGCTGGAGAGGTGGCTCAGCAGTTAAAAGCACTTGCTGCTCCTGTAGAGGACACAGTGGGTACCCAGCACCCGCATACCTGTTCCCAACCATCTGTGACTCCAGTCCCAGAGGATCTGATGCCTGCTTCGGGCCTCCACGGGGACTGCATGCAAGTGGGCCACAGACATGCATGAAGATAAAACATCTATTAAAAATGAGACAAACCAAACCCCTTTCAGGCTGTAGCAGACACCCAGCGGAATGGTGGCACACTTTGCCCAGAACGTCTAAGGCTCTGGGTTTCTCCACATCACCGTAAGAAAACGAACAGCCAAGCAAAACATCTTGCCTTCTATAATTATCAAATTATAGCAGTGTTTTCTATTGTAAATCTAGACAGAGCTTTCATATGTTAAGGGTGATCATACAGGGGCATAATTTTCTTAGTCATCAGAACACTTTTGTGCTGTAAATCTGGACACAGCTTTTATATGTTATTGGTGATCTATACAATGGTACAATTTTCTTAGTCATCATCAGAATATTAGCCAATTTAAAAATATTTCCTTTTATTATTTTGATTATGTTTATATATGTGTATATAAGTGCGGATGCCCCAGAGGCCAGAGGCACTGAACCTTTTTGAGGCTTTTCACAGGTGGTGGTGAGTCGCCTGGCTGAAGTACTGGGATCTGACCTCGGGACTTCTGCAAGAGTCTTAAACTATAACTCACATGCTCTTAAATGCTGAGCTCTATCTCCAGCCCATAATAAATATTAATTTTTTTAAAGACAGAGTCTCAACATATAGTCTCAGCTGGTCTGAAACTTCCCGTATAGCTCACAGAGACTCTCCTGCCCCTGCCTCTCAAGTGCCAGGTCTGGCCCTTCGTCCATTTTCAAACTGCTCATAACGTAGTACCACAGACTCAGAGAGTGGCAGAGAGGCTTTATTTAGTGCATGGTTCTGTCGGCTCAGGCACTCTCCTCTAGAGTTGTGGAGTTCTTGCCATCTCAAGCCTAAGGTGACGTCAGAATCAACAGGAAGAGCTCCTGGCTGCCCACACGCATGCTGGCTGGTCTCATTGCTTCTTGTTATATACTCTTATCATATTGCAGGGATTCTGACATGCGCTGTCAAATGGCTAGCTTATGCTGATTAGCTTCCAAGGTCCCCACCTCTAAACATGATCAGATCGAGTTCCATCCACTCACAACGGGGACTAAATTCCAACACCAAGTGGTAGTGAACATATTGGAGTGATAGCAAGCAGGGTTCAGCCATAAGGGAAAGCTGTACATGTGGCCATTGCTAGGATAGAGACGGGGGTCTCCGAGGATGTGGGTTTTGATCCTGGCCTCTACGTTTTTCCTTCCATGCAGATCTAGTGAGTCGTATAATCTCAGGCAGTCTTGGACTCTACCTCGTAAACTGATAAAATCAAGACTGACGGCTGTGCTTTGGGGTTTACCGACAGCCAGCTGCTGTGTTGATCACCCTGCGTTTGGCTTGTTGTCCGAGCATGTCACTGTGATCAAACTCATTACAGAAAGTCGCTTCAGGGAGCATTTCTTTTGGCTCACAGTTTTAGGGGTTACAGTCTATCATGGTGGGGTAGGCATGATAGAGACTCAAGGCTTTGTGGTAGTATTGTGAGCATGCCTGCTCACCTCTCAATGAACTTGGTGTACTGGATTTACTTTTTTTTCCTTTCTATCCAATCTGTCCCTCAACCCATGGTGCCAGCCACATTCAAGGTAGGTCTTCCCTCCTCTGCTAATCCTTTCTAAAAAAGACACTTACAAACATTCTCAAAGATGTAGTGCCTGTGTGATTATAAATCCAGTCAAGCTGGCGATGGAGAGTAACCATCAGAGTGCCCATCTTTGGGATTACAGTAGGACGAGGCAGACAGAAATGTCAGATACAAATGAAAGTCAAGCTTCCATAATGTCTTCATACGGTCCCACTAACAATCCCTCGTTACCGATGGTCATGATTAAAAGATGCTTAGAGCTGACACAGAATTCCTCTCGTATGACTACCAGGAAGTACATTCACGGAGATGGTTCTTACCCGGAAGTACATTCCGGAGATGGTTCTTACCCGGAAGTACATTCCGGAGATGGTTCTTACCCGGAAGAACATTCCGGAGATGGTTCTTACCCGGAAGTACATTCACGGAGATGGTTCTTACCCGGAAATACATTCACGGAGACGGTTCTTACCCGGAAGTACATTCTGGAGATGGTTCTTACCCGGAAGTACATTCTGGAGATGGTTCTTTTGAGTGATGCTCCCAGCCAGGTGCTTCTTAGTCATTGGTGAAATGTTCAAAATAAGACAGAGGTCAGAGGGCAGCTCCAAGATGATGTCTTCACTGGTACGCGTTCCTGAACTCCTAGAGTCCATTAACATATGTTAGGTCCACCCAACTCTGCATAAAAAATGGCCCCAAAAGACAGTTTATTGTTTCTCACGGTGCTGGGGCTTGGCCTGAAAACTTTACACATACCCTACCCATCTGAGCCCTAGGAAAGCCTACAGTCTCCTCCCGCTTCTCAGGAGCTGACACGAAATGGCTGGCTCGGAATTCGGCTGGGAGAGCAGAGGGCCTTGGTCTCCTCCATGGGAACTTGTCTACACAGGAATCATAGAAGACTCAAGGTGGATTTCAAGTGAGGAGATACATAAGGGCATGGAAGCAGAGATGTCAGCCAAGCGATAGACAGTTATTGCAGGGAGGCTCTGTGTATTACCCAAGAGTACATCTGTTTTATTTTAGCATTAAACTGTATGTACGCCTTACAACAGTAAAATAAAATGAGCCCTGCTGTGAGTGTCACTTGGGAAGTAAGTTCCAGGATTTTCTGCTCTCTGCTGTTAGATTGTATCTTGGGACTCCAGGGCTGAGTGAGGAGGGGAGTTATATGCAACTTTGAGGGTTAGCCAGCCTATGCATTTATCTCACTCAGTGGATACCAGTGACCGAATCCCAAAGCTATTTTTATTGATGTCCGTGGCTGTGTTTCCATCCATTAGACTACAGAATTGAATGTTATAAATTAGCAGAAACACAAAACGACACTATTTTCTTAAGATGTCCTGGGCTGTAACTTAATTTGTTTGGCCCAGACAATATGTCATATTCAAAAATAAAAAATAAATCTTTACTCCCGTGTGCCACATTAAAACTATTTTTAAAGAGGCACCCTTCGGCCATCGTGATGGGAGATGGATATCAGCTGGGAGCAGCAGAGACGGTTTGTAACCCAGTCTGGTTCATTTCCCGGATGGTGGAGGAGGCTTCCACCCTAAGAAGTTAAGACTGCTTTGAAATCATGCTGTAGCCAGAAAACAAATCACATATCTGAATCTATTTGCCCTTGTTTCAGGTCAAAGTCTGCAAATTATCCACAGGACAGTTCTCTTGCTCTGCTGTGGGGCGGGCATGGTTTTCTGGGAGAGAGCCAAGGTAGGCAGAGAGGAGTCCTCAGCCTTTACTTGGCTTCTCACAGCAGTGTGAGGTTCCCCTGGGCATGATCTCTAAATTAACATTACCCAGTTTCTAAGAGGGGAACAGAATTCCATACTCTTTTTATATCATAACAATAGCTCGAACATGGGAAACCTGGAGATGCTGGAACTGAGCTGCACGCATTGCCTGGAGTCTACTCCTAAGTACTGACGCTGCCCCCAGTCTAGCTGCTTCTAGAACCATTTCCAAGCAAGCCAGAGACAAGTAGAGTTGAATAACTGCTATCCTCCCCTCTCTCCTTCCCTCCCTCCTTCCTTCCCTCCTTCCCTCCCTCCTTCCTTCCCTCCTTCCCTCCTTCCTTCCCTCTCTCCTTCTGTCCTGCTCTCTCCTTCCCTCTTTTTCTTTCCTTCATCTTGTTCCCTCTCTTTTCTTCCTGTTTCTTTTTTTGTTCATCTGTTCCATCTCCCATCCCCCATTTCTTCCTCCCCACCCCTGCCCTGTATGTGTGTTTCTCTCTCCTTTTCCTCTACAGAGATTAGATTTATTTATTACATGCAAGGAAATGCACCAGTCTTAAATAGACTATTCCATGAGTTTTGGCCAGGATATCTTCCCATATAAACCAAACAAACCCCTATTGAGACCCGGAGCACCCCCTCTCTTTCTAGAGAAGTCTCATCTCCTCTAGGCTATCCTCCCAATCTCTCTGTTCACCTTGCCTGAAAGGCAGTCACGGTTCTAAGCTTTATAAGAGGTAGAGACATTCTGACAACTTGGCGGGCATCACATATGCACGGAACCCCGTGGTACATGTGATATATTGGGTGTGACAACTGACAAATCAAAGCCCAAAATGCTTTTCTTTGTGCGAATTCCTGCACAAGAGCAGTGACCGCAGCAGCCATCCCTGACTGCTCAGCAGCTTGGAAGTTGTCAACGCCGCGTCCTTATTTTAGCGTCTCCATTGGGCTGCAAAAGCTTCACTGACAATAAGACTGTGGACGTGCAGGTCAGCGCATGACACAGCTGGGTAGGGCGGCACGCCTGTGCAGACACCGCGGATGCAGTCATGCTGTTTACTGCCAAGCCTGTCTTTGTGTCTGCAAGTCGGACTATGTATTATTGATTTTATTCTGATTGTTTCTTGAGACAAAGGATGAGATTGTTTCTTTCAAAGCAGTGTGTGACCTGGAGGGGAGAGAGATGTGCACGTATCAGGGGCAGGGTGAGTAGTCTCAGCCGAGCAGGCAGACGCTGCCCTTCTGACTCCAACACATAGGTTTAGTTACCTTTTTTTCCCAAATCCATAAAGCTCCTTAGACAACAGGAAATAATACACTCAAGTTTACAAGGTAGCTGCTTTACATGCAAGGAGCGAAGAGAGGAAGAGAGGGCAGTGCAGAGGAGATGTGCCCCTAGGAGGGCTCTCACCCCGCATGCGCGCTGCTGAGGAATCATCACGTGGTCACTGTGCGGTGCAGGTGCTGAGTCTGGGGAGCTTTGGGATTCAAATAAGCAGAAGTCTCGCAGCACGAGCCAGCCCTGCACGTGCAGTGGTCTGGCTCCACCTCCAAAGGGTTTGGTATCCCAGACTGCATCCTGACAAGTGACCCAGGAAAGCTGCCACTCTGAAGCTCATGGCCTCCTTGAGAGCGCTCCAGCTGAGGGCTGGTTCTGCTTCATATCTTAGAAGCTTCATTTACTGGGACACAGTTTGGATAACCATATGGGGGCGGTCATGATCAGTACCCCCCCCCAAGCAGATCACTTTACTGAGCTTTGTATGTTAGTGGGACAGCAGCTGCTCCCCTAAGGCAAGGTGGAGCACTTAGTTTACTGGCTTTTAGCTTCCCCAGTTTTCTGCTCTGTCTCAGTGCATGGCCCAGTTAGACTTTATTTGGCCCAAAATGGACAGATTCCCTTATTTAGCGCCCAGTCTCCCCAGAAGTATCCGGCCTACACTTTCTGGTACTCACAGCTGGCGAAGAACAAGAGATAAGAATTTCACATATGGGAATATTGAAGTCGTGTAAAAATGATCATTCAAGCAGCAGTTCATCTACATGAATCTCCCTGTGAAACTAAACCCCCAAATGTATTTAAACACGAGGGTGGCAGACATCAAATTAATAAATGGCCATATGTATCTCCAAACAGCAGATAACCATCAATCATCTGCAACATTGTCTATTCAAAAATGCCACACAGACACAGGGATACAATTCATAGGGCTTTTCCTCTAATTAGCTCCAGACAGCACTTGGTAGATGGGTGTGTGTGTGTGTGTGTGTGTGTGTGTGTGTGTGTGTGTG
>JADRCC010176213.1:766-12448 GCA_019843855.1 Hylomyscus alleni | reverse complement strand
ACACACACACACACACACACACACACACACACACACACACACACATTTTCCAGCTAGGTAATGTCCTAAATAAGTTTCTATTGCTGTGATAAACCGTTGATCAAAGCAGCTTGGGGAGGAAGGATTCATTCAGCATACAGCTTGTCCATTATCCAGAGAAGTAAGGAACTGATGCAGACCAGGGAGGAGTGCTGCTTACTGGCTTGCTCAGTCGTGGCTTACTCAGCTACCTTTCATCTTTTATTGAAAATAGATTTTGTTCTCATATAATACATTCTGGTTACAGTTTCCTCTCCTTCTCCTCACAGTTTCTCCTCACATCCTCTCCCATCCAGATCCTCCCCTTCTGTCTCTCTCACTGGAAAACAAACAGGCTTCTTAGAAATAATAATAAAATAAAATAAAAAAAAATAAAATATGATAAAACAAAAACTAACATACTGGATTTGGACAAAACATGCAGAAGGAAAAGAGCCGAAGAGAAGGCACAAGAATCAGAGACCTATGTGTTCACACACTCAGGAATCCCATAAATACACTAAATTGGAACCCCTAATATATATACAAAGAAAAATACATAAATAATAGAAAACAAAAGTAGAAAATAAGATAAATTTTTAAAATGTTACAAAAAATAAAATATTTTAAAAAGAAAAGGCCCTGACACAGTATTATGAGACAAGAAATCTCTAAAGATGACTTTGTGTTGATATTTTGTTGGCCATCTAGGCACACTGCCTGTCTTTAAGAATAGTCGGTATCCCTACAGAGAATTCCTTGGTAGAAACTCCATTTTCATTTGCAAGTAGCTATCAATTGGAGATTGATTCTACATTAGGAATGGGGACATGGGGCCACTTCTTTCAGCTCTAATACCCCATCTGGTGCACATTTATGCAAGCTTCTCACACAAGCCAGGACCACCTGTCCAGGGTCAGTGTCATCTTCAGTGGACTGGGCCCTACCTAGTCAATCTAATCAAGAAAATACCAAGCAGACTTGCCTATGACAATCTGATGGAGACACTTTCTCAACTGAGTATGCTCTTCCCAGATAACTAACTTGGGTCAAGTTGACAAACAAGAAAGAGAAAAAGAAAAAAAAAAGTATAAGAAAAGAACAAGAAAAACTGACCAGCTAACCATAACAACAGGTAACAATGTACTTTTTAAAAATAGATTTAACATATTCTTTGACTAGGGTATCTATTTCTTCTGTCCTGTCTTTAGTGGCTGAGATTCTCTCTTCTATCTCTTGTATTCTGTGGTGAGGCTTGCCTTTGAGGTTTCTAAACTTTCATATCCAGTTTCTCCTCAGTTTGTATTTTCTTTATTGATTCTATGTCCACTTCTGTGACTTAAACTACGTGTTTTATTTCCTTCCACTGTTTCTCTTTTCAGAGATTTCTTTAGCAAGATTTATTCACTTTCTCTTTAAGGACCCCTAACATTCAAAATAGCTATTTTGAAGTCTTTGTCTTGTGATTCAACTAAGTTGCATTTCTCAAGGCCTGCTGTAGTAGCATTGCTGGGCTCTAGTGGAGACACATTGTTCTGGTTATTACTAGTTGTGTTTTTATGCTGGTGTTTCAGCACATGGGTTTGGGGTGATTGTAGTACTAGGTGCTGATATCTGGTCTTGTCTTTGTTGGGTGGGTGTTTGTCCCTTGACTTCTGTTGCCCTCTCTGGTTCTTGCGAAAGTGTGGTGGCTGTGGGTTTCCTGGTGGGGAATGCTTCTGAAATCCTGCCAGGTAGCCACTAGGGCTTCTGGATGGAACATGTTTCTTAGGATTGGGAGCTAACAGAGATAGAGATGGGCTTGAATTGGGGTGGGGGAGCTGAGGAGAGCAGGGTATGTGACCAGAATCTACTTAGTCCCCTGGGAATAGGGGCAGAAAGTGAGAAAAACCTCAGCAGACAGTTTTCTACTGACCTGGGGATTGAACATGGAGGAGAGGAGGGAGAGTGAAGCTCTCCTACCTGCTTCCCTGGCTGGTGTTGCTGGTGAATTCCTAGGAAATGCCTGTGGGGAATATGCTGCTGAAATAAGGATGGGAAGTGAGGAGGAAGGCTGTAGAAGAAGATCTAAGGCCCCAGCAAGTGGCCTGCTACAGAGCTGGGAATGAGACTGGGGGTTGGATTTGGCTCAGAGGGGGGAGAGTGAAGTTCTGAAGCTAGCCTACCTGCTTCCCTTGCCCCTGTAGCCAGTAGGTTCCCAGGGAATCACAATTTATTCTTTTTGAGCCATGCTATTGATTTTTGAAAAAACAAAGAATGGATATGGCCTTTTGCCTTTGAAGTTATGAACCCAAGGCACTCAAACTTGTGTCAAGTTGACAATAAAAAACTAACCACGGAGCAGAAGTTAAGAGCACTGACTACACTTCCAAGGAACCCATGTTCAATCCTCAGCACTGCATAATGCCTTACATTATTGTGTGATATTATGCCCTCTTCTGGTCTTTGTAGGCACCAGACATGCATGTGGTACACAGACATATGTGCAGGCAAGACATCCATACACATAAATAATTTAAAAATTCAAAATCAATAAAATAATAGTTTAAAAATTCAAAAGTCAACACGATAAAGATGAAAACTTTATTCATAATAGCCAAAAGCTGGAAACAACTCAGATATCCTACACCAGAAGAATAGATACAGAAAATATAGTTCATTTACACAATGGAATAGTATTCAGGTATTAAGAATGAGGACACCAGGGCAGTGATGACACATGCTTTTAATCCCAGCACTTGGGAGGCAGAAGCAGGTGGATTTCTGAGATCGAGGCCAGCCTGGTCTACAGAGTGAGTTCCAGGACAGCCAGGGCTACACAGAGAAACCCTGTCTCAAAAAACTGAAGAAAAAAAAAAAAGAATGAGGACATCATGAGTTTTGGAGGCAAATGGATAGAACTAGAAAATATGAGAGAGAAAGAGAGAGAGAGAGAGAGAGAGAGAGACAGAGAGACAGAGAGACAGAGAGACAGAGAGACAGAGAGGAAGAAAGGAAAGAAAATATTTTGAGTGAGGTAATCCAGTCACAAAAGAACATACATAATATGCACTCACCAATAAGTGGATATTAGCCCCCAAAATTACAGAACACCCAAGATACAGTCCACAGAACTCAAAAAGGTCAACAAGCTGAAGGGCCCAAGTGAGGATGCCTCAGTCCCACTTAGGAGGGAGAAGAAAGCAATCACAAGTGTCCGGGGGAGGGACCTGAGAGGGAAAGTGGATGGGGGTTGTGGAGAGGGGAAGATGATCTTGCATTGGGTGGGGGGGAAAGGACTGAAATCCGTGAGGGCCAGCAGAAAGAATGAAAACAGGCAACCTTGGGAGGTAGAAGGTGGGGGCAACCTTCTGGAATATACCAGAGACCTGAGAGAATCTCAGGAGTCAAAGTGAGGGACCTTAGATGAAATGCCCTACAGTGGGGAGAGGGAACTTATAGAGCCCACTTCCATCAGAAAGACAGGACATCAAGTCAGGGATGGGATTGCCATCCCACAGTCACATCTCTGACCCATAATTGTTCCTGTCTGAAAGAATTACAGGGATGGAAATGGAGAGGAGCCTGAGGAAAAGAAGGTCCAATGACAGGCCCAAAGTGCGATCTAGCTCAGGGGGAGGTCCCAAGGCTTCACACTATTACTGAGGCTATAGAGGGAGGGTTCACAAAAAGGGACCTATCATGACCACACTCCAAAAGACTCAACAAGTAGCTGAAAGAGTCAGATGCACATATTTGCACCGAACCAATGGACAGAAGCAGCTGACCCCTGTGGTTGAATTAGGGAAAAGCTGGAAGAAGCTGAGGAGGATGTAGACACTGTAGGAGGACCAGCAATCTCAACTAACCTGGACCCCAAGATCTCTCAGACACTGGACCTCCAGCCGGGCAGCATACACCAGCTGATATGAGGTCCCCAACACATATACAGCAGAGGACTGCAGAGTCCAGGTTCAGTCAGAGAAGATGCACCTAACCCTTAAGAGACTGGAGGCCCCAGGGAGTTTAGAGGTCAGGTGTGGGGGTTGGGAGAATGGGGACATCCTCTTGGAGATGGGGGTCAGGAGGAAACATGTGATGAGGAACAGTCAAACACTGGGAGACAGATGAAGTCTGGACTGTAAAAAAAGACTAAAGAATAAAAAAATTTAAAAAGAAAAACTAATCAGGACAACTGGACTTCTAAGGCACACAGCCTAAGAAGGCTGAGGGAAACACTTTCTGGTTCTGGCCTAATTTCACTCTTCCTCATTTCTGTGATCATCTTAGCTGAGAGGACTTATGCCTGGCTACAAATGCAAGTTATTACTGCTTAATCTAACTCCTAACTGAGCACTACATTGCAAAGACTCCATGTAATATACCCTGGCCACTGTTCTCTTTACAGGCACATATATCTGTAGGTAATGTATGTGTGGAGATGACCACAGTAACATCAGAAAAGAATAACACAACTTTTCCTATATCTGCACTCCTAAGGATCCCCTATGTATGTTATGTCATTCCTGTACAGTTTCCTTTCACTCACTGTCATCTCTACCTATGAAACCCCGGAACATGAACTAGAATATACTCAGAGGGCAAGTGCTTCAGACCCCTTACCATTACTGGAGCATCTAATATCAGTCACCCTTACCAGTAACATAGTCGGTTATTAACAGAACTGGAGGAAATCCACATCATTCCACTATTCTCATGGGAGTTACTACAGAGTGTGTGTTGGTATTCTGTCTGGACTCCACCCCCACAGTTACCTAGCAGCAACCAGGTATACTTTGCCCCACAGTTAAGCCTGGCCCACTATAAAAGGGGCTGCTTGGCCCCCTCCTCCTTCTCTTGCTCTCTTACTCTCTTGCCTCTCTTGTCCTTTGCCTCTTGTCCCTTGTTCCCCATCTCTCCCCGTCCCCTTCCCCCTCTCTCCATGTGCTCATGGCCAGCCTCCACTACTCTACTCTCTCCCTCTCTCTGCCTTTCTCTGTCTCTACTTCCCTCTTAACTCCCTTCCCATGCCCTGAATAAACTCTATTCTATACTATACCATCATGTGGCTGGTCCCTCGGGGGAAGGGATGCCTCGGCATGAGCACGCTGAGACACCTCCTTCCCCCACACCCAGATAGAACATATATTAACACCCTTTCTCTTTTTATGATCACAACAATGTGTCCCATACACTGTCTTCTGCCACATCCGTGTAAATTGCTGGAGTGTCCTCACTCTTAGGCAATCAAGAGACATCTCGTCTTTCTAAGTTTGACAAAAACACTAATGACAAAAAAGGAAACTTCAGGAATGGATGGCTTCACTACTGAATTTACCAAAGTTTTAAAGGCTAATGCCAATGCTTTTAAAAATATTTCACAGAATTCACAGAGAAGGAGCACCCCCCCCCAAACACATTCTGTGAGGCCAGCATCATCATATCATCTAAACCTGAAAAGGACATAATAACAGCGAAAAGACAACAGGCCGATATCACTATGAACATATCGCACAAACAATGCTCAACAAAATAGCAACGTGTAGGAATGAGCCTGAGTTTGTTAATACAGGAAACATGACTGACCTTGTTCTTACACAGCTGTTTAACAGTATTTGAGAGAACTGCTCAGTGTACAAGGCATGGAGTAAGATTACAATAACTTTTCAAATGTCATGGGTGTCTTGAGTGTCAGGGCTAAGACATGTATCAAAAACCTCATTCATCATTGCTTCTCTCCTAATAAGAACACCAGACATCTGTTAGCAATACCGTCTCTAGGCAGGTGGTACTAAACTTAATAAAACAGCAAGCTAAACATGGGCTAGAGGGTGAGCCAGTAAACAGCGTCCTTCCATGTTTTCCTCTTGAGTTCTTACCCTGACTTCCCTCAATGATGGTCTGTGATCTGGAAATATAAGCCAAATCAACCTTGTCCTCTTATGTTTAGTTACCTTTCTACTGCTGAGACAAAGCACCATATGAGGTAACTTATAGAAGAAAGCATTTAGTAATTGGAGCTCACAGTTCCAGAGGGTAGCAGAATATGGATTCTAAGGAGTCTAGCAGGCAGGCAGGCGGAGCACTATAGCAGTAGCTGAGCAAGCAAGTATCTGATGTGCAATCAAGAGACAGAGAGAGAAAGAGATGAAAGGGAGTATGTTAGAGAGAGGGGGTGGATGGGCTTTTGAAACATCAAAGTTCTTCCCCAGTGACACATCTCCTCCATCACCTCCTAATACTTCCCAAACAGTTCTACCAACTTCTATCCAAGTAGTCAAATATATAAGCATGTGGGGGACATTATTGTTCAAACCAGAATATTTTATCATAGCAACATATAAACAAAATATAACAACAACAACAACAAAATGGGGTTACTATTGTTGTGATGAGACACCATAACTAAAAGCAAGTTAGGGAGGAAAGGGTATATTTGGCTTAAGCTTCCACATAGCTATTTATCATCAAAGAAATTCAAGACAGGAACTCAAACAGAGCTGGACCCTGGGACCAAGAACTGACGCAGCGGCAATGGAGGAGTGCTGCTTACTGGTGTGTTCATCTTGCTTTCTTATAGAACCCAGAATGACAAGTCCAAGGAAGGCGCCACCCACAATGGGCTGGGCCCTCTCACACTGATCATTAATTAAGAAAATGCCTTGCAGCCAGATCTTATGGAGACATTTTCTCTATTGAGGTTCCCTCCTTTCAGATAACTCTAGCTTGTGTCAAGCTGATATAAAACTAGCCAGCACAGATGTGATATATAGGATACTAAAAACATTGGTTGAAACCTTCCCAAAATGTCTCAGTGAGCACAATAATAGTGAAGTCACATGTTTCTTTTTCTGCTTTGTTATCAACAGGTGCTCATGAATAGCACTAGGACCGGGATGGTAAAAACCACTATGAAAAGAGCCTGACACCTTAATGAAACCATGAATGCCTGGCTGTTTCCATGTTTCCATCATATCAGAGGGCAGTGTCTCCACTCCTCAGTTCAGTTCTTGACTGCAGCATCTTACACACACACACACATACCCCCACACTAACATACATGCACATGCACACACGCGCGCGCGCGCACACACACACATGCATACACCCACATGCACACGCACACACACACACACACTCAAAATCACAACAACACATGCCCTGAATGGTGCACTGCTCTCAGGGAGTGGAGCAGCTATGTGAAAGGCACTCTACTGAACCAAGTCTGGTTTATGAATCAGTTACCTGCTGAGCCAGTACAGAAAGTTCCTGGTGGTAGCACCTGAGGGTTTTCTGCAAGATGGATGTGAATTACATTTCCAAAGTAAGACTACTTTACCAAATTTCTTCTCTGTTTAAGCAATGGGCATGAGAGTATAAAAAAGCTAGGATTTCACTATGAGAAAATTGCAAATCTATCTGTTTGCACACTTTTAAAAACGGATAGTGATATGGAGTCAATTCAGAGTGATTCTCTGGGGTCTGCATTTAAGATGGATAAAGTATCAGATAATTTGCTTGTTTCACTTGTAGGTTTTGCCAGATGCTTCAATGAAAATTGTATTAGTGTGCTATCCCTCAGGACTATGCATTTATGGTTCACGTTTTTCATTTGAGGAAAATGAAGCATATGCACAAAATCTGACTGGGTTTTCTTCCCAAACTCTAGAATTATTCCTGGTGACATGAATCATGAAATTGGACCATTATTGTTTGAGTTCAAATAGACTAAATTTAATATTCATTATCTATAACAAAGAAGACCTTATGGAGGCTCTCCCACCCCCACCGCTAGATTTAGCCATTATAGATTTCTATCATCACTCATCCATCTCTACTAATGGCAGATTCGCTGACAACTTCCCTAGCTGCCTTGGTTCATTTAGGCTTCCTGATCTTTCTCCATATACTCACCTATTCGAGTGGAACATCCCATCTCATTGCTGGATCCTTAGGTTGGATGGCTTATCTGCAGATCTCCCCTCATCTAATATAGAACTGTGCTCAGTTTTCTACCCTTGGGGGGCTTCATATGGTTCTTCAAAAGCTATAACCTGAGGAGGTAGCATGGTGAATGTTCAATCCGAATATGTATTTTTAAGTTTGTATTGAAAAGTGTTTTTGAAAGATGCATGTTCTGAAATATGATCCATTATCTTCTTTAAGGACAAGCTTGCAAAAAAGCTGCTTTGTTTTGGCACATATAAACAGTACTCCTTCAGATAGGAGATTCACTTTGACTGTCGAAATGCGGCATCATAGGCTTAATACATTTTCCAGTTTCAGGCTTTGATTAATAAAAAACATATTTTCTTGTGACCCAACCACTAACTCTCTCCAATACTACCTTTTTTCAATGATTTATTTATTCTACTTTATATCAATGCCTTCATGCATATATGTGTACCATGTGTGCCTGCAGAATCCACATTAAGGCATCGAATCCCTTGGAAGTGAGCTTATGGGTGGTTGTGAGCTTTCCTGTGGGTGCTGGAAACCAAATCAAATTCTGTGTAAGAGAAGCAAATGCTGTTAACTGCTGTACCATCTCTCAGCCTTCCTCTAATATCACCATCTCAGAGTGGATGAATGTGTTCTCTTCCATAGATATTTGTTGTATACTTTAATTGTCTCAGAGCTCAGATGTGCAATTATATTTTGACATCATGTAGTGATACAAGCAGTACAGAGCAAGACTGTAGGAAGAAGTGAACCAGGCATGTAGGCATGCATGTTTTTAGCATGGAATCTGCCTAGATGCTGAGAAGGACAGAGGAATGAAAGCCGGGAGTCTACTGTAAGACCCATCCTTGAGATGCAGAGCAGAAAACACGCTTGCTCAGAACAGACCATTTCCAAGGGTTTTGAAAGGAGGGTACTCGAGCTGAGCAGCTCCTTGCTATCCTTGCAAATACATTTATCAAGTAAGTGATTGCCATGGCAGGGAAGGCGGGATATATAGAAAGGAAGGAATTGGTTCCTGATTGAAGCACCTTTGCATGGAGGAGCGCATCAAGAATGGAGGAGAGCAAGTTTTATTGGAATTGCAACGAGTCTTTAGATTAGATTGGGGGAAATCAATATATAAATAATCCAAGTCCTCTGACCCATTGCCTCCCAGTTGACTGGGTCTTTAATTATTGTAGCAACATCTTGTAGTATTTAATATACAGACATAACTTCTTGTACATAGATAATCCACGTAAGTGTTTCATATTTTGTGGTGATTTTTAAATGACAGTATTTCAAAAATGTAAATACAGGCTATCATAGATTCCCCAAAATGTTAGTGACCAAATATGCAACAGTAATTGTTGAGACAAAAAAAATGGTTAGAAGCACATTTCTAGATTGGAAAAAAGTACTTTCCGGCCGGGCGGTGGTGGCGTACGCCTTTAATCCCAGCACTTGGGAGGCAGAGACAGGTGGATTTCTGAGTTCGAGGCCAGCCTGGTCTACAGAATGAGTTCCAGGACAGCCGGGGCTATACAGAGAAACCCTGTCTTGAAAAAAAAAAAATACTTTCCTGCTTAACATGCATTTTCCTGTACATCCACATATGTTTTAAGAAGTAATCAAAAATATACAGGAACAAGGGATCAAAATGCCAGCTTTTATTTGTTGACAATCTATAGAAAAATCAGTTTCTTGAGAGAACATATAAAAGTCAGATTTAATTCATATATATGGTTCAAAATGAATCTGTTGAAAGGTGTGGTTTTACTTCTTCACCTCTCAGTAAATTTACCATAATGCATTCCACACACACACACACACACACACACACACACACACACACACACACATATGTATATGTATATATGAATTTATGATCATCTGATGTATATTTATGTTACTGGAGCTGCTAGGAATGTTTATCATGAGGAATACTTGAAATTAATTAGCTAAGTCATGCCATTCTTACTCAGATCATAGCACATATTAGAAATCAGATTAATATCACTGATGTTTTCCCAGCTTTTCTTGGACAGTGTGGTTACCATGACAACTCAGTGCCTGCTGTGGAAACTGATGCCGACTATGCTTCACTTATGATTTTTGCCTGAATCACTTATCACTATGGTGTTGTCATGTGTTGTTTTTCTAATTCTGATTTTCCTTCTAAAATTAATACTTGACATTTGAGATGCGGTAGAGACTTTTCCTGCCCATTTACTCATTTATAATATGTTTCAATCAATCTGACTCAGAGTCACATTTTTCTCAGAAGTTACCACCTTTTGTTATTGATGCATATATATGTATATGCATATATGTGCTAATTTTTCCACAATTTAGCCAATAAATGCCCCTTCACGATAGTCTCAGTGTTGATATCTTCCCAGAATTCCTTGAGCATATAATTTGTTTTCTAAAGCATCTCCTTATCTGTACAAAGGAAATAATGTTATCCACCTCAGAAGATAACTTTTAAAATGTCTAAAAGTAGCAACTGATAATGTATGGTATGTAGTTGCCCCTCAGCAAATGGGACTTTCCTGCACTTTGCCTGCTTCTTTTAATCAAAGCAATATCTTTTTTTTTTTTTTTTGGTTTTTTTCGAGACAGGGTTTCTCTGTGTAGTCCTGGCTGTCCTGGAACTCACTCTGTAGACCAAGCTGGCCTCGAACTCAGAAATCCGCCTGCCTCTGCCTCCCAAGTGCTGGGATTAAAGGTGTGCGCCACCACTGCCCGGCTCAAAGCAATATCTTTAACAACATCATGGACTGGCTATATAGTAGACATGGATAAGCCCACATATCTGTTAGGCGAGTCTCAGTTCCATTGTTTGGGGTGTAGGAGGAGTTGTAAGATAAAGCTGGGAAGAGAAAAGGCATCATTGTACAGCTTCCAGTGAACTGAGTCCGCCTTTCCCATCTGCTTGCTCTTACCTCTATTCCACATGCTTTCTCCCTTCCTTGTCTTTTACTATAACACCACAGAAAGCTGTTTAATGTGCACTGCAGAATCTGAGGCTCAGAGTGAAGAAATAAGTCTGATTTAGAGTTAGTAGGACAGGTTCCTGGAGAGATTCGGTCCCCATTATGGGGACACTTTTAGTAAAACACTACCTTTCCACAAGTCTCTTCCACACTAGCAAGTAACAATTCCAAACATATCTGAAACACAAGAGATACTCTTGAGGCTGAGATCCTACATGGGAATGCATCCTGTTGTCTTTACGGGTGTAAATGAGGTCTTTAAAGTAACTATCATCAGGTGGTTCAGAATTCCTAGAACTTTTCATTAAATTAATGATACTTAAACCTGTGCTGTTCGACACAGGCAAGGGTGAAGATTCTGCTAACTAGAATCGGGAGCTTTTGTAGAAGAAGCCAGTCAAGTGTCAACTCTATGAGACATGTTAAAGGAGTAAGAGTAAAGACATCAGAATTCCATTTTTAGGGCATTACCTGGAACCAGTCCCATCTAAACAAAAGGATAAGAATACCAAGTCTCAGGCTGGAGAGATGGCTCAGCAGTTAAGAGCATTAACTGTCTTCCAGAGGTCCTGAATTCAATTCCCAGTAACCAACCACATGGTGGTTCACAACCATCTGTAATGGGTGTGCTCATTCATTCTTCTGGTATGTCTGAAGACAGACAGTATGCTCACATACTTAGAAAAGGAAAGGAGAGGAAAGGAAAGGAAAGGAAAGGAAAGGAAAGGAAAGGAAAGGAAAG
>JADRCC010176202.1:2438-12757 GCA_019843855.1 Hylomyscus alleni | reverse complement strand
TTTTTTTTTTCGGACAGTTTCTCTGTGTAATATCTATTGTTGTCCTGGAACTTGCTATGTAGATCCAGCTGCCCTCAAACTCATACTGAAATGAGGAGGAATAACCCACCTAGGTAACGTAATAATTCTTACTGTGTTTACTTAGCATCATGCATCAAAGGAAAAAACCGCCATGGCCTTGTTGATGCCCTTCTGAAACAACGGTACAGTTCTTGCCAGAGCCTGTCAGCCAGGGGGAGGGGTTCAGCAGAACAAAGTATTGTGAAAAGCACATAGAGAAATCCATTGGTTTATATTACTGATTTTAGAATGCAAAATAAAAGTATTTTGCAGCATTAAATGAAAGAATACTAGTCAGAGTAAGTTCTAGGACAGCCAAGGCTTCACAGAGAAACCCTGTCTCAAAAAAACAAGGAGACAAAAAAGAAGAAGAAAAGAAAGAGTGCTATGGACCAGGGAAAATTTGTAAGAACAATTAGGAGTTGGGGGAGATAGTTTGAACCACATAAAAAGTCACAATACATTATTAAGAAAGAAAAACCAGAAAATGTACAGGAGCAATACATAGAATTAGAATACTTTATATATTGAAGCTATTAACTATACAGAATGCAAGACGTAAAAGCATCTACTTTTTTGTAAAAAGATTTATTTATTGTATGTACGTGAGTACACTGTCATTGTCTTCAGACATACCAGAAGAGGACATCGGATCCCATTACAGATGGTTGTGAGCCACCATGTGGTTGCTGGGAATTGAACTCAGGACCTCTGGAAGAGCAGTCAGTACTCTAAACCGATGAGCCATCTTTCCAGCCCCAAGCATCCACTTTTAGCAGCCCCTCAATTCATTGATTAAATACCACAGTACTACACACTGAGTTTTTCATATTGATGCAACACGCTCAAATAGGAGAACTTTAAAATGTCTGTCTTACCACAAATTAAAAGAAAAACCTTTTAAATTCAAACTTTAATTTGAACAGATTTCAAAAACTATGGTCATCCAAGCTGGCATTCCTGAAAAAAACTCTTCCTGGCATACATATTTAGAGGATTGAAATTGTTGTAAAATATACTTGATGTAATTTTTTCATATTTTAAATTATGTATATTTCATTTGGTAATCTAAAATGATTTAGCTTCCTTATTTTTCATAGTTGGTAAGAAAAGGCTTTTTTTTTTCTTTTTTTTTTAAGACTAAAAAGTTTTTTTAAAAATGAAAGCTGAAAGAAAGGATCCAATAGGTGATCCATCAGCTCAGGTTCTGCATGTGCCAGGGCCCTCCTAGGGTGATCTCTTATCTTCTTATCTTTTACATTACTTTGTCAGTGTCTGCTGAGCTTGGCTTGTTAACATTTCAGTAGTCACACACCACCCTCCTTCCCTCCTTCCCCTATTCCCCTGTCCCCCCAGCGCATTTTGAATTACCAAGTTAAGCCACAGGCCTTTCAGGGTTTCAAAGTTTGTAACACTGGGACACTGGATTCTTAGTCCTTTTTGGTGTAAGCCAGTCTGTAAAATAAATCTCAGAAATCCCTTCCTGTGGGGCAGTGTGGGAAGGATTTTCTTCTCAGCCTGTTATTGTTGATGCTCTGGAATAAATCCTTATTTAGTCTTTCCCAGTTGGCTGGTCTGTGGAAGAGAACTTCATTCACAGGGACCAAATTGCTAGATGTTTGTAAGAATTTCCCTCCAATTTTGATTTGATTGTCTAGAAAACCATTTATGCAAAAGTATTGTTCAGCTGCCCTGTGCTATGAAAACTGCAGCATCCAACTTGCCCCAGGGAATGAATGGAGAAGTTGGCTGGGATTCTTGGCATTCTTTATTCTTTCTTGTATGTGTTAACTGTTGTGTAAGATCTAACTATGGGATTTAACCTGATTTCCTCCTGATTTTTTTTTTTTATTTCCTCAGATTTTGATATACTGATTCTGAGAGAAATAGTGGGAAGATACTAACTGAAATTACTTAAGTTTGTCTACAAGACCAGATTGAATAATTTAGACTTCATTATTCACATTTATTGAAGTTTGTGCCTTACATAGTTTTGTTTAGATTTGGAGGACTTACTGTAATTTCTTTGTATGTAGTCCATGATTTTGAGAAAAAAAAAAATCTCTCCAGGTTGCCTTGGGTTTTGAATATTTGGTTTAAGGATTAGAGACACAGATTAAGGCTGCTCTCCAAAATCTCTTTATACATTGTAGGTTGGCCGCAGACTCCTGGGCTCATGCATTCCCTCAAGCCTCAATCTCCTGAGTGCTGAGTCCCTAGGTATTCTCCATGCCCAGCTACCTCATTTCTTTTTATAGTGGAATACACTGTTTTTCCTCTTTTGTGTTTCCATTGAAGAATATCTCTTCCTTCCAAATTTTTTGGCCATTATGTAGAAAGCTGTTGTTGTCCATGTTCTCATGCTGGTTTTGTGTGCATGTGAGTTTTCATCTCATTTGAACAAGTACCTAGGAGCACAGTTCTGAGTTGCATGGACAGGTAAGCCTGTGTGGTAAGATCCTGTCAGCTACCTGTCTTTCTGAAGGCTTCTGGCCTTTGGCCTTCCTATGGGCAAGCAGTTAGAGTTGTGTTGCCCAGTCTTGCCAGCATCCGGTGCAGCTGGCATGTGGACTATCCTTATGGGTATGCAGTGGTCATCTCACACTCTTTGCAGTCCCTAATGGATGGTGCTGAGCAGTTGATGCTTGATGACTTCGTGGCTGCTTGGGTGAGCTGTAAGAGGTTTTGCTCATTTTGAAATTGTTTTCTTATTGTCGAGTTTTAAGAACTCTTTATATTTTTAGCTATAATTTTTAGATACAGTTCTGTCTCCGCCCCCCAGGGTGCCCCGACCTGCAGGACTAAGAAGCGAGATACAGCAATCCCTTCCTATATGATTAAAATCAGGCCTTTGTTTATTTACTTTGAAGGAAAGGTACATTGGGTAGGGATAAACAAACAAAACGTTACAAGAGAATAAGAGAGAGGAGGAACAACCTTTTATCCTGAGTGAATGTTAATTGCTACAAGGTTCTTAGCCTAGATAAACCCATGCCAGTATTAATGAACAAATCTTAGACCCCAGAGCAGATAAGCTTCTAAGCAAAACCCCAAGGCAAAGCTGTCTTCCCTAAGCTAGTGGGGTAAAAAGCAAACTGCCTCCCTAAGTGAGTGAGCTATAAGGAGAAGCTGCTTTTTGGCAAAATTGTCTCTAAGCAAGAAACCCAAAGGCACGGCTGCCTTCTGAGCAAAGCAAAATGCTTCTAAGTAAAAATGTGCTTCCAAAAGTACCCCAAGGCAAGAATGCCCCCCCAAGGCAAAACTGCCTTACAAGTCCTCAGAGCAGCTGCCTTTTATAGATCTGACAGTTATAGTCATAACTGTCAGATAGCTAAAACTGTTTCTAATTGGTCAAGCCAATTGAGACACAGTTGGCCACGCCCCCAGCCTGTCAGTTGGGGATCATAGGGAAGTAGTTCTCCACACGTAGAGAAGTAGCTCTCTAGCTCTCTACACAGTTCCTTTTCAGATGCTTTGCAGAGATTTTCCTCCTGATGTGTGTTTGCTGATCCTTCCTTTTAACAGCACCTCTTACCTAGTAGATGTTCCCGATGTTAGTTGACTTCAGCTTACCAGCTCTTTTCTGTTATAGACATTTCATTTAACTTTCTACATCCTGTGTGTGTATGTGCGTGTGTCCATGTGCCGTGATGGTAAGCACCCTCGCTGCTGAGCCATCTGCCTGGTCCTGGAGTTGTAGCTAAAGGTCCTCATTATACCCAGGGTCACATAAATATTTTCTTCTAGAAACATTTCCTTCTAGAGATTGTAAGATTATGTGCTTTATACTTAGGTCTATGAATCTGGACTTTGGGTGTCTCTGAGTGGTAGAGTACTTGCCTAACATGCACAAGGAGTGAGGTCCTGGGTTCAATCCCCAGTGCTGCAAGAAGACAGCAGAGAAAAGAATATGCCTTAAGTTCAGCCTGGAGGGGAGGGCTGTATTTGGATAACTGGTTTATATGTGGATACCTTTGTTGTTCTAGCACCATTTGTGAAATGACTGTTCTTCTCCATTAAACTGCCTTTGCCCCTCTGGTGATGACCAACTGACTGCTTCTGGCCTATGAGATTTGCTAAAACATTCCTTAGTTTGTTTTTCTCCATTAGATTCAGGAATGGAACAATATCTTTTGAATAACACCCATTTGTGGGAGAAAAAGGAAACTCAGTGAAGTTTTTCCTTGTCAGGAACTTGAGATATACACCTGCTCTTCACACAGAGCTGCATTTACTCTTTGTAGATAATTTAAGGGCTTCTTCAAGGGTAATTTTTGATTATTCCCCTCGTCTCTGAACAGACTTTGGTCATATGTCATGGCTTTCGTGTATACTGGAGCACCCTTCCCACTCCCGCCCTTTCCTTTCTGCAGTCCCCTAGACTCATGTCATTTCTCTAGTTTGTTATCTACTGTTGGTGTTTATCAAGCTGCTGATAGGTGAGTGGCTAAAAGCCTTAAGAGTTCCTGTAGTCCTGAGCAGTGCCTTTGCAGATCACCGCCGTGCGCAGTAGTTGAGGCACCAGACTGCAGAGCCACACTATTCAGAAGAAATAAAAAGTAAGCTGAAAACAGAAGGCACGTTTGTAATTTCAAATTTTCTGGTCTTCACATTTTTAAAATTAGCAAAAGGTGAACTTAAATTTTATTTAATGTATGTTACTTTGTTCAAAATAGAATCATTTCAGCATTGGGAGGGGGGTGTAGAGGTTTGACTCCATTGGGAGCATGCTTGCCTAGCATGCAGGGAGCCCTGAGGTCCATCTCTAGCATTCCATAAAACAGGGCATGTGGGCACAAGCCCTTGGGAGGGTCAGTTCACAGTCATTCTTGATGACATACACACACACATCTGACACCATTATAAAAATTTTTATACATAAAACACACTTATAAATCTTGTTGTAGTTGTAAATTTTGATATGTGGTATCTATTTGCAATTTAATGTCCACTCAGACATGCCATTTGAGAATGCATAGTAGCCACTTATAGCTTGTAATTGAACAGTGCTGAATAGACCAAGCAGTAGTCTAGCCAGGTGGCCAGCTTCCATCCTATGGTAGAGTTGGGTCACTAGTCTCAACACCAGTTATCTGCAGCCCTTGAGGAGAGTTGGTGATGTTTGTATAGTTAAGACTTCAGCTGGGCGTGGTGGGCATGCCTTTAACCCCAGCACTTGGGAGGCAGAGGCAGAGGCAGGCGGATTTCTGAGTTCAAGGCCAGCCTGGTCTACAGAGTGAGTTCCAGGACAGCCAGGGCTACACAGAGAAATCCTGTCTTGGAAAAAAAAAAAGAAGAAGACTTTAAGGGCTGGAGAAATGGCTCAGTGGTTAAGAGAACTGGCTGCTCTTCCAGAGCTCCTGAGTTCAGTTCCCATAGTGGTTCACAACCATCTATAATGGGATCTGATGTCCTCCTCTGGCAAATGGGTATACATACAGATAGAGCACTCATATACATAAAAATAAAATAAATAAATGAATCTTTGCCGGGCAGTGATGGTGCATGCCTTTAATCCCAGTACTTGGGAGGCAGAGGCAGGCAGATTTCTGAGTTCGAGGCCAGCCTGGTCTACAGAGTGAGTTTCAGGACAGCCAGGGCTATACAGAGAAACCCTATCTTGAAAAAACCAAAGGAAACCCAAAGTGGGGGGGGGGGAGAGACTTTATCTCATTAAGCATCAGACATCACAATTTTTCACAGACACTCTGAAACATGTTAGCATCTTTGTCTCTTCTCTTTGTCAGAGTGCAATATAGTAGTTAAAAGTATAAAATACAGGACTGGAGAGATGGCTCAGCAGGTAAGAGCACTGACTGATCTTTCAGAGGTCCTTAGTTCTATTCACAGCAACCACATAGGGGCTCACAACCATCTGTAATCGAATCCAGTGCCCTCTTGAAAGTGAGAGACAGTACTCACATTAGGAAATAAATAAATAAATAAAATCTTTAAAAATAAAGTGTAAAATACAGAGCCATGGCTTGTTTTTAAATCTGGTGTTGCTGCAGCAGGCTGATCTTGTATGTGTTACTAAGGTTCCAAACAGTATAGTGTTCTTGTGTGTAAAATGTAACTAATGTACACTGTAACAGACTGTTGTTTAAAAAAAAGAAAAGGTTGAGAAAATACATAGCCTACAGTTTTCTAGCAGTCATTCACGCAGGACTGTGAGTGAGTACTCTCTTACTGCAAGTGATTGCACTGTGGTGTCGTACTCTGATATTGCATAGTGGATGGTTGTATTATTTGGCAGGTTGCACCTCTTATCTGTCTCTGAGTTCACACCTCATTCTACTCTCCTTGCCTTTCTACATCACTGCCTCCACTCTGTGTTCCTTAGTCATCTCTAAGAGGCTTTGCTTAAATGTGTGACTAGCTTCCAGAGCCCTCCCCCCCACCTTGCCCTCCTATCCACTCTTGTGCATGTTAAGGCTTCCCATTTAAGCTGGCAACAGTTCCTTGTGTGTAGTAGTCTCTGGTCAGATATATATGCCTTTCTGCTGCCTTCTCTTGATATCCTGCTCAATCTCCAGAGCCCTTTGGATCACCTATGTATCTTCCTTGCTCATCTTTGGCAGCCACTGATATCTTAAAGACTTTACTACCTTCCATTCCTTCAGCAAATGTTTTTGAAGCTGTAGACCCTAGATATAGAGGAAGGGTAAGATGGGGAGCAAGAGTAATGTTGTCACTTTACTCAGAAACTTGGAGTGTGTTGGGTAGAAGAGATTACCAAGTGTCATGGCACTTGAGTCTGGCTCATTTCACTTCTCTCTTGTATGCATCCATGCATCTCTCCAGCATTCATTGAGTCTTAGCTATGTCTCAGGCATTTGCTGATTTACAGTGCTGAATTTTTTGTCACATAATGAAGCGCAATGTTTTAAGGAAAGGATGCTGTTCCTAGGTGCCTATGCTGAAGTCAGGGAGAGAAGCTGTGGAAGGGGCAGCAGAAGCCTCTGCATTGAGAGAGGCCTAGAATGGAGGGAGCAGTGGTCTGCTGTGCCTGCAGCAGAGAGACAGGGAGAAGAGGGCAAACAGACTAAGAGGAGTGGACAGCTTCTAAAGTATCAGAGGTGGGGGTGACTTGGAACAGGGGAATCTGGGAGAGAAGCAGTGTCCAAGCTGATGGCCTAGATTTCAGACTTGGCCTATGTGCTGTGGTCCCTGGTGATGAGATAAGAAGCCTTACAGTAGTATTGGTTGGCTACTTGTACTTGGCTACAGTATGTGATTGGTGGTCACAGAGTGTGCTGTGAGTTTAGTCTTCTGCCTGTTAGTTTGATTTGTATTTGGTTGCTGGAGTTCAGAGACAAATCAGGAGTGTAAATCTGGGAAACTTCTGTGTACAGCTGTTAACTGAAGTCTCAGGCTAGTAAAAAGAGGAAAGCCTTCAACGTCACCACTGAGGACCCCTGTTGAAACACAGAGTCCCAAGAGACAAAGAGGTTCAGAATTGGCAAACAGAGAACTTGGGTTCTCAAGAGCTGCAGCACAGGTGTGAGCTGGAGTCTGCACAGTGTCTCTGTGAGCTTGTATCACAGTCCAGACCACTGTGCAATAAGTGATATGTAAAGCAGATAGGAGCGCGCACATGGGAACTTTCGGGTCTACACAAACGGCTCAGCTCTGCCATCCAAGGCAGGCCTTCTCCAAGATGAGAAAGCAAGCTCCTGCACTCACAGACCTTTACTCACTAGTAACTGCCAACCTGCTGAGATCCCCTGCGTTGCTTGCTTGTTTGTATTTTTACTATTTATTGTTATTATTTAGTTTTAGAAAATTATTATTCAAGATTTTAGTATTATAACTTTATTTCTCCCTTCCCTTTTCTCCTTCTAAATGCTCCCTTAATACCACCCCCCTCCCCCACTTGCTTTCTTTCAAATTCATGGTCTCTTTTTCTTTATTGTTGTTGTGTCTGTATATTCTTAAATAGATAAGAACAACCTGCTTAGTCCGTATAATGTTACTTGTTCAAGGATGACTGTTTGGTATTAGATAAGCAGTAGTGCGCTCTTCCATGGGAAAGACTGTTTTGATGTCAGCTTTCCTTAGATGCCTGTAGTTCTTAGTGTAGCCTCTTTTCCCCTAGCCTCACCCACTTTGACATGTCTATTCATATTGTTTTTGTTTAGCTCATATTTAGGCAATCATGGAGACTTTATGAGTGTAGAGTGTAGCTTCTAACATTCTGACAATCTCACAGCAAAATTCCTGTTCCTCTGGCTCTTAACAGTCTCCTCTTCAGCAGTGATCTTTGAGCCTTAGGTGCAGGAGGTGAAGATGTATCTGTTGGGACTGGGCTCCCCAACTCTGCATTTTGATTGGTTATAGTTTTCTGCATCCAGTCTCTCTCTATCTGTTGAAAAGAGAAGTTTCCTTGAGGAGGGATGAGGGATTATGCTGGTTTAGTAAAGTGAACAGAGTGAACATTTTATTTAAGGCAAACATGTCTATTTATACAGTATATAGTAATTTAAGTGTAGTAAGGAGCCTTTGGGTAGATGGTTAGCAGTACAGTTCTTTAGGGCTTTTCAGACACCCTTACTGTCGGTTTATCCCCTTCCTTCTGTGCTTACCTCCTTTCTTCTCCCTCACTGGAATCCCCCATCATCTTCACCATTTTTAATTTTAATTTTATGTGTATGGGTATTTTGCCTGTGTATATGTTGGCATACCCCTTGCATGCCTGGTGCCCACAAAGGCCAGAAGAGGGTATCAGATCTCCTGGGACTAGAGTTGCTGACAGTTGTAAGCTGCCAAGTGGGTGCTGGGGCAGGGACCCAGGTCCTCTGGAAAAGTAGCTCTTAACTGGTGAGCCATCTTTCCAGCCCCCATGCCTTGATTTAAATGATAGATGTAAGAGTTACTGCAGACATTGTAGTCGCTGAGTGGAAGAGAAAGCAAGCCAATACTCAGTTTACAAACTGCTAGGGCAGCTCACTTCTAGGTAGTGGTTGATAGATCAAATAGTGTGTCCTACTGTGTGCTAAATCACTCTTAGTTCATTTTCTTATTTCTTCTGGCAGTTTTGGAAGTCATAAGTAATGTTTTCGCTATAGAGAAACTGAGAACTTGGAGTTGTGTAACTTCCCAAGTTCTTGTCTGTTTTATTACACTGCACAAGTAGGGGAATGAGTAGGGTGCAGTTGTCAGTCAAGATCTGAACTGGAACTGCTTGTTTCCTATGCTTTAATGTTTCGGTTGTGAGCCTAGCCTTGATTGACTGAGCCGTCTCTCCCCTGCCCTATTTCCCTTGCTCTTAACTATTCTGTACAAAGAAATGAAGCTGTTCTTCCTCCTTCTTCTCTTCCTCCTCCCATTTGTTTAAGTGAGGGGGAAGGGAGCTGTCTTAGTCAGGGTTCTCTAGAGTCGCAGAACTTACGATAGTCTCTATGTAGAAAAAGAAATTTATTGATGACTTACAGTCTGTAGTTCAACTTCCAACAATGGTCAGCAGCAGCTGTGAATGGAAGTCCAAGGATCCAGCAGTTGCTCAGTCCCACAAGGCAAGCAGGCGAAGCAGAGAGAGCCTTCCTTCTTCCAATGTCCTTATATCGGTCTCCAGCAAAAGCTGTGGCCCAGATTAAAGGTGCGTGCCACCACACCTTTAATCCCAGATGACCTTGCTTGAACTCTTAGGTCTTCCAATCTTAATCTTCTAGGATTCATAACCACTATGTCACCACACTTTTAATCCCAGATAATCTTGAACACAGATTTTCTTATCTTAATCTTCTGGGATTCATAGCCACTATACCTCAAGATCTCCATGCCTAGATTCAGGTCGGAAACTTGTATCTCTCAGCCTCCAGATTAGGGCCACAGGTGAGCCTTCTAATTCTGTATTGTAGTTCATTTCAGATATAGTCAAGTTGACAACCAGGAATAGCTACTACAGGAGCATTTCTTTGCATAATTCATAATAGCCCTGGCTGTCTGAGATCTGCCTGCCTCTGCCTCCCAAGTGCTGGGATTGAAGGCGTGCACCACCCTGCCCAGCTCTGAAGCTCTTCTTAGAAGCAGCATCATACTGCTGGTTGTGTGTCAACTTGACACAAGCTAGAGTCATCACAGAGAAAGGAGCTTCAGTTGAGGAAGTGCCTCCATGAGATCCAGCTGTAATACATTTTCTCAATTAGTGATCAAGGTGGGAGGGCCCAGCCCATTGTGAGTGGCACCATCCCTGAGCTGGTAGTCCTGACATCTATAAGAAGGCAGGCTGATGTGGATCTTATTCCCCTAACTGGGTC
>JADRCC010176200.1:946-12517 GCA_019843855.1 Hylomyscus alleni | reverse complement strand
CCTATGGTTGCCTAGCAGCATAGACATTTCATGAGACCATCCTAGACTAGCCTCATTGATGCCCAAACTGGCTATCTCCTTCCTAAGGAAGTGGTTTGGATATACTACTTTATATCCCTTATCACACTAAATTGTAGTTATCTTATATCTATCTATATGTTAGGGTGTTAGTCTGGACATCCAACAAATATGGATTACTTATTGCTTACCTTCCATTTACCAGGATTTTTACTATACCTATGACATTGAGCGTGAAGTGTAACAATAGACAGAGGAACACCTACCCTTAAGTGCTAACAGTTCAAAGAAGGAAACAGATGGTAAGCAACAAAGAACTGCATCAGTCAATATGCAATTATAAACTTGCTGTGCTGGGTAAAGAAAAGGACTTGCAGACAGCATCTATCAGAGGGACCTGCCTACACTGAGAAGGAGAGAAGTGGTTGCTTATGAACTAAGATCTGAAGAATAAGAGGCAGTAAGTATGCAAAAGTGTAAAAGCAGCTTTCCATGACAGCAAATGGACAGCCCACGGGCAGAACATTTGTTCCTTGAGGGCACAGCTTATCTCCTGTCTACTATTGTATGGCTCCAGGCTTCTGAAACAGAGATGTGAAAATCTGTTTGACTAGAAGTGAATGGTATTTTGTCATAGAAAGTATCACAGTGTTAGGAGGCCTAACGTATAGTTTCAGCACTTTAGGACAATCCTACTGAGTTCAATTTCCCAACTGCTAATTATGTACCCACCACTTGCAAGGAGCCAACACCAGCCTTGTTGAAGAATAGAAAGAAAACTTGGTTTCACCTTTGAGCAGCTCTTAGTGAGGTGAAACAGGCAATGGGTTGACTAGTCCTTTTCATTCCACAAGGTCTGCCTTGATCTGTCTGTCTGTCTGTCTGTCTGTCTATCTATCTATCTACCTACCTACCTACTACCTACCTATCTATCTAGATGGCATCTTGTTATATAAACCCAGGCTGGCTTCAAACTTGTAATACTCCATCTAGATGCTGAAATTACAGGTATGAGCTACCACAGCCAACTCCCTCTGAGTCTCTTTATTGGGTCATAAAACAAGGGATTTGGACCACATGATCTCTAAAGTTCCCTTTAAACTCTGAACACCAGACTATGGTGTAAGGAGCAATGGAAAGGACTTTTCGGTTCCTTTTCCCCTATAAGAATCACATGGAATAGGGTTGGGTTAATACAGGCTTGGATTCTGTTTATAGCTCATTATTTCCCTTATGAATGTCTCTGAAGTGGTCAAGGTTCATTTGGGGTAGAATATCTCAGTGTTTGGTGAATCTTTGCTTCTTTCCTGTTCTCCCTCCATACCTTCTTCTTTTCCATCCTGTCTTCTAATTTACAGCTAGGATGATGTCTTGCACATGTTTGGGCTGTAAAGGGACTTTGAAACCATCCTATTTAATATGTTTCCATTCTCTATTGCAACAGACCTTCCAAATGATACCATCCAGTCACTATTTGAAGGCCTCCAGTGATAGTGAACTCGCCTTGTTGATTAAGCCTCCCTAAAAGAGGTTTCTTTCCTTGGGCTCTGTCTCCCTGTTATTTTCACCCATTACTTCTGGCTGTGTACTTTGGAGTTATGCAGAATAATTCTACTACATTACCCTGCTGGTAGCCTATTTGATATTTGAAGATAGTAATCATTTCCTTAAAAGCCTGCTTTCCTTTAGGCCAAATATCATCTGTTTCTTGAAAGGTTCTTCATTGTTTTAAATCCCCTTAGCATCTGTAAATATAGTTTAGTTTATGTGAGATTTATATCTCACCTACTTTAAAGAGGATATTAGGCGACTCATCAGTTTATAACATGAAAGAATGAAAATTGGGGATAAAAATATGGAAGAAAACAGACCAGCAACTATGGAAAAGAAGCACAAATAGATGTTGCCAGGTACCTAAAATGAACTGGATTATAATTGGACTCTGAATTTGGCTCAAAGTTTTATGGCAGCTAGGACAAAATTGGAAACATGATGGGTTATGTGGTTTTATGTTCTGACAGGATCAAGCTTACACATCATCTTCAGAGAGAAAATTTCTCCTAAAACGAAACTCTACAGCAGCCTATTAGGCTTTCTCTCTGCAGTTGTTAGAAGCTGACAAGTACTTTGGTTACATATCACCCCATCCCCACTAGGGGGAAGGGGGCTGGCAGCATAGTTAATTAATTAGCTAAAAGCTGTCTTAGTTTTAAGCACCGCTATCTCTGTAAGGATACCCAAGAGAAAAGCGTAGTCCTTTTCTCTCTTTCTGTGTTCCACACAAATGGTTACTTTCCTACTTTACCACTCTCTAAAGTCTGATGCCTCTTGCTTCTTTGGAACAGCAAACCCTAGAAAATAGTCCAAGAAAAGCATTAAAGTAGTAATCTCCTAGACTAGTGGTCACTGCCTTCAGCAATTAATTAGGTACAGTCTCTCTAGTTCTCAGTGTCTTCTCCACAAAATTGAGTTCCTCTGGATATTAAATTTTCTGAGGGAAAGATTTTTTAAAGAATCTTACTATGTAGACCAAGCTGGCCTACTTGGTCTCCCAAATGCTGGGACTAAAGGTGTGTGCCGCCATGACTGGCAAGCCCAGAGACTTGCACATGCTATTGCACATGCTAAGAACATGGTCGACCATTGAGAGACACCTCCAGATCCTGATTTTCTTTTTAATCTTGATATTCCCATTTTGTACTTGGCAGCTAGCAGGTGTAGGAGAAGGTCTGTGCATAGATAGAGCTGTGAGAATCTAGTAGACAAGACCCAATTTGAACAGATGCCACCATCTGAGGAAAGTGCTTCATGGTTCTCAACATCACGACAGATTCGTATTGACTGGATCCTGGCAGTGGTGAGAAGTGGTTTGGGGGGCGGGGCTCTTTCCTCTAGCACACATTCCTTGGCAAAGATAGACCTTGGATAAGGAGAGTTGGAACAATCTCACTGGCTACAGAGGCTTCTGAGAAATGACTCTGGGAGGTGTCAGGCAAAGGGAGATGTAGTACCATGGTTTCTGCTGAACAACAATAATAAACCAATACTGAAGTCATCTTGTAGTGTGGCATGTTTGCTGCCTACAATACCCATGTGGGTACTCCACCTGCCGTGTTCAAAATGTGTTCAAAACTTTTCATTGCATATTAGAGAAGGTCCAAATTCTTTAGCTTGGCAATAGAATCTTCAATCTAATCAGTCAATGTTTTCCCACCGATTCTCCCTTACAACACTCATGTGCACACACACACACACACACACACAGAGAGAGAGAGAGAGAGAGAGACAGACAGACAGACAGACAGACAGACAGACACATACACACAGGGGGGAGACAGACAGACACACACAGATATGACACACATACAGACACACACACACACAGAGAGACAGACAGACAGACAGACAGACACATATACACAGGGGGGAGACAGACACACACACACAGATATGACACACATACAGAGACACACACAACACACACACACATACACACACTCACATGTGTGTCTCTCATTCCTTTTCAATGCACAGTTCCCAAAATACTGTGTTTTCCTGATTCTGTTCCTCTTCTCCCATAGCACACAGTCTTGTTCATTCAATTCTCTTTCTTAGTTGTATTTGGTCCAGGACCCTAATCCATGGGATGGTACTGTCCGTATTTGTGGACAGTACCTTAATTAATGTAATAACCATAATCTCTCATGAACATTGCCAGAGATTTTTCCCACAATAGTTCTGATTCCTATTGAGTTGGCAATCATTATCAACAATCACAGCTCTGCCCCTTGTCAACTTTAGACCTAAGCACATAATTTTCAAGCCATTAACCTTCTACCCCCTTTAGCCATAGGCTCACAGTGTCTCTCATAATGCAAAATACACCAAGTCAAAACTCTTTAGAGTGTTTAGTAATTTTAACAGTGTTTAAAAGTCCAAAGTCAGGGCTAGAGAGAGAACTCAGCAGTTAAGAGCACTTACTGTGCCGGGCGGTGGTGGCGCACTCCTTTAATCCCAGCACTTGGAAGGTAGAGGCAGGCGGATTTCTGAGTTCTAGGCCAGCCTGGTCTACAGAGTGAGTTCCAGGACAGCCAGAGCTATACAGAGAAACCCTGTCTCGAAAAACCAAAAAACAAACAAACAAACAAGAGCACTTACTGTGCTTGCAGAGGACCTGGGTTTGGTTTCCAGCACCCACATGGTAATTCATAACCATCTAAAGTTCTGGAAGTTCTGATCACGTCTTCTGGCCACTGCTGTAGCAGGCATGCATGTGCTACACAAACACACATGCAAGCAAAATACTCATACCTATAAAATAAAAATAAATCCTAAAAACAAAAACCAAGTTTCATCTGAGACTCAAGGCAATCTCTTTAACTTTGACTCCCTATAACATCAGAAAATAAGTTACATACTTCTGGGACTGGCGAGATGGCTCAGCGGGTAAGAGCACTGACTGCTCTTCCAAAGGTCCTGAGTTCGGATCTCAGCAACCACAAGGTGGCTCACAACCACCCGTAATGAGATCTGACGCCCTCTTCTGGTGTTTCTGAAGACAGCTACAGTGAATCATGCTGGAGTGAGCAGGCTGGAGCGAGCAGAGATGGAGCTCAATTCCCAGCAGCCACAAGATGGCTCATGGCCATCTGTACAACTACAGTGTACTCATACACATAAAATAAATAAATAAATCTTTGGGAAAAAAAGTTACATACTTCCAACATATATAATGACACAGAATAAAGATTCCCATTCCCAAAGGGAAGAATAGGTACATAGCAAGGAATAATTGCACTGAAGTAAGACCAAAAACCCAGCAGAGATCATACCAAACTTTGAAGCTCCACATCTCACATCTGGGGTTCCAGATGAAAACGTTCAGGCTCTAAAGGGCTTAGAGAGCCCTGAAGCAGGGCTCTAGCTTTGCAACACGCAGAACATATAGACTCTCTTTTGGGTTGAGTCCACTCTATGGCCTTCAGCTTTCCTCAGCAAACATTCTATGGTTTTGGCACCCCCAACAATCTGGGGTCTCCATTGCAACTTTTATCTTTACGGTTGCATGCAATAGCCTCTCCAGGTCTTCTTGGTGGGCCTCCAACCTTGCCCACATTGCCTGGCCCTCTGAAACCACGAAGAAAGGTTTTATGACCTCTTCAATCTTCCATTTTACATGGTTTCAAACTAGTACCACACAGATGTTACCATTGAGTTCTGCTTCCAGCTCAAAACGTAGCCTGTCTCACTTGGATCACAGCTGTATCAACCTTGTGTGCTGACCACATGGAAACACTTCCTTAGGCCTTTGAGGAGCTGGGGATCCTTTCACTTTAGACTCTCTACCTTCAAGTGAACTTGTACCTTTATAAGATGGAGCCTCTGATGGGTGATTTCCTATCCTTGTGACACCATTCTTACTGTCCCAGTGCTTGGGATTCTCTTTAATGATGAATTTAACAGTCATAGCTACTTTCAAAGCTGCCTTGTCTAAAAGGTTAAACTTGCTCACACTCTTTTCCTCACTAACATACACAATTTTAATATCTTTCTTCTTCACTTTTGTCTTTCTTATGGTAGACCTGGATAAGAATAGTAAAAAGTAGCCATGCCGTAGCTCAAGCTCTATTCTACCTTGAAATTTCCTTTACCAAGCAAGTTAATTCATTGCCTTCAAGTTAAACCTCACTCACATTCTTAGTGCACAAGCAGAATGCAGAAAGATTCTTGGACAAAATATCACATGAATGGCCCTGGCCTGCTTTTCCAAGAGTCCTTGTTCCCCTCTGAAATCTCATGAGCTGGGTTTCCACTGTCTACACTCTTCTCAGCTCTTCCAAGGTCCCATTAGAATGGCCCACTAAATCCTATTTACAGTATGTTAGACTTTTTCTAGCCCAAAGTACCACACTCTTCCATATTCCAGCCACAAAACAAGTTCCAAAGGCCTAAGAACCACATAATCAGGATTATCATAGCAAAAGCCCCAACTCAGCTAGGTGTGGTGATGTGTACCTTTAATCCCAGCACTTAGAAGGTAGAGGCAAGCAATGTCTGTGAGTTCAAGTTCAGCCTGGTCTACACAGTGAGTTCCAGGTCAACAGAGCTACATAGTAAAACAAAAGAAAACAAAACAAACAAAAACAACCTGAAACCCCACAACAAAACAAACTAAAACCAAAAAAAGAACCCCACTTGTTAATACTAATTTTATATATGAACTACTTTTTCTATTGCTGTAATCTCTGATAAAAGCAATTTAAGGAAGGGAAGAGTTTATTTAGGCTTACAATTTTGAAGGTACATGTCCATCATTGCAGGGAAGTCAAGTCAGCAGAAACTTGAAGTATCTGGGTACACTGCATCACAGGCAGGAAGCAGAGTGAGAGATGCATTCTTATGCTCAATTCTCTCTCTCCTTTTTATACACTCCAGAATGCCAGCCCATGGATGACTCTTCCTACCTCAGTTGAAATAATCTAGATAATCTCTGACAAGCATTCCCAGAAATTTGTTTCTATTGTGATTATAAATTCTATCAAGTTGACAATGAATATTAGCCATCATAACTCATCATAACTCACCACATGACATTCTTCTTGTGTGTGTGTCATTGTATCCAATTACCCAATTTTCTCTATTTTTTTTTTTCAGTGCTGAGAGTTGAACCTGGGACTTTAGTATGCTGGTTAAGTGCTATTGCTGGGCTATGTCCTTAGACCTTTCTCTTTTCTTCAAATGGCATCAATCGTTGGATTAGAGCATACCAATTTCACAGGACATTATCTTAAGTTGATTAAATTTGTAGGAACCTTATTTCTAAATAAGGTTACTCACCGTTTCTGGGTGGACTTAGGTTTTGAAGGAACAGGATTCAACACTGTTCTACATATTCCGTTTATTGTCTCTCTAACCTACTAGAATGCTAGCACCATAAGATTACAGCTTGTTGTTTGTTTGATTAGGGGAATTTTGAGACCATAATATGATTATAACATTTCTCTCTTCCCCTTTCCCTCTCCAAACCCTCACATACGCCCTACCATATTTTACTCAAATTTGTGGCTTCTTCTTTAAATTTAATTGTTATCATATCATATGTACATGCATTTACTTCTATAAATGTTACTTATATCTGTTTTTTAGGGCTGATCATTTGGCATTGGCCAACTGATTGGTGTGCTCTTTGTTGGGGAAGGCTACTTCTTCCGCTCTCACCTTTCCTCATTTGCCTATACTTCTTTGTGTAGAGTTGAGGACTTGTGGGTTGGGCTTTCCCTATCCACTTTGGCATGTCCATTGATGTTGTCTTAGTCAGGGTTCTCTAGAGTCACAGAACTTATGGAATACCGCTATATATTAAGGGAATGTGTTGTGATGACTTACAGTCTGTAGTCCAACTACCCAAACAATGAGCAGCTGTGAATAGGAAGTCCAAGAATCTAGTAGTTGCTCAGTCCCACAAGGTTAGTTGTTTCAGCTGATCTTCTGTAGAAGTAGATTTCAACAGTTGTACTGACAAGTAAATGCAAGCAGTTGAAAAGTGAATCTTCCTTCTTCCAATGTCCTTATATAGGTCTCCAGCAGAAAGTGTGGCCCAGGTTACAGGTATGTACCACCATGCCTGGATCTGGGACTTATTTTGAATTTAGAGATCTCCTTGCCTTAGTCTCCTGGGAGTAAAGGCATGTACTACCTTGCCTGGGCCTAAGCTTTTCATAGCCACTATGCCTCAAGATCTCCATGCCAAGATCCAGGTTAGAAACTCGTGTCTTCCAGCCTCAAGATCTGGATCACCGGTGAGCACTCCAATTCTGGATGGTAGCTCATTCCAGATATAGTCAAGGTGACAACCAGAAGTAACCATTACAGATGTTGTACCTGTTTATCTCACATTTGGGCAGTCACATTGGTAAGATTTTGTGGATGTAGCTTCTGACATTACTAGGAGATTGTTGTTGTTTTATTTATTGTCATGTCTTCAGTGTTTAGAGAAGTGCTTGATACATAGTAGACTTAGTATTTGGTGAATGAACCTTAGTACCTATCTGCCTCCAACTCAGAGGGAATTTGAGTGACAGATGCAGCTAAAGATGAGCTTGCAGGTATTGATATTGCTGGGAACATGGACAATGCTCTATAAATGTTTACAGGATGAATAGAAACATTCACTAGCTATATTACTTTAACATTTATAGAGTGCGTTCTTTAGACAAGGCACTGGGAAAATATGCAAAGAAGTGAGAAGGAAGCTGCTGAATGCATATTCTGGTTTTACCTCTGGGTGACCATCGGCGGCAAATCGTTCAGTTTTCATTTTATTTCCCTTATGTATTAAGTGGAGGTAATAACAGAACCTACCATATAACCTTGTCATGTGGATTATGTAGGCTCATATACTTAAATTGTTTTGCATAGTATCCAGAACATGGGAAACATAACAGTAATAGCTGCTATTATTATAGCTCTTTTTATGTGCTAGTTTTGTGCAACACTTTTCTTTAAAAAAAAAAAACAACAACAACTTTATTGAGATAAAGTTCACATACGATCAAAAAGCACCATTTCATGGCTTTTCATATACAAGCAATGTTGGGCTCCCATCACCACAAGTTACACTTAAAGGTCTTATCTCTTCCAATAAGGTCCTATACACATTAGCAGACACTTCTGCATCCCTACACACCCAGCTCTACTACTGCTCCTCTAATTTCCATGTCTATAGATTTGTCTCTTTTGGAACTTCATATAAAAGGAATTATACAATATTTGTCTTTTATGACTGGTTTATTTCACTTAGTAGAAAGTTTTTAAGCTTCACCACACTTTTATACATATATTTTAATTTATTTTTCTTTTCAATACATCTTGACCACAGTTTTCCCTCCCTCCACTTCTCTCAGTTTCTCCCCGGCCCCTCTCATTCCCCTTCTTCCCCCTCGCACCTACTCTTTTTTATGTATTAATACTTTATTCTTTCTGTTGTTTTTATACAGAATTTCACTATGTAGCCTAGGCTGGCTTGGAATTCACAATTCTCCTGCCTTAACCTCCTAGGTTTATAAGCAAGTGCCACATACTAGACTCATCAAATAATATTTTGCTTAAATTTTTACATTTATTTATTTTATGTGTATCAGTGTTTTGCCTACATGTATGTGATGTGTACCATGTATGTGTCTGGTGCCCACAGAAGGTGTTGAGTCCTGGAACTGGAATTATGGATGGTTGTGAGATGCCTTGTGGCTGTGGGAATCAAACCAGGTCCTCTACAACAAGTGCTCTTAACCACTAAGTCATCTCTCCACCTAATATTTCAATTTTTGATTATACCGCATTTTATTTATCTATCCAACAATTGATTATTTGGTTGTTACTACTATTTGGTTGTTATTATTATTATTTATAAGGCAACAATGAACACTTTATGGACTTTTGTATAGTCATTTAGTTGTACACATTCATTCCTCTTAGACAGATACCCAGAAGTAGAATTGTTGGCTCTATTTTTTAACCTTTTAAGTAATAGGCAGACTGCTTTACAAAGGAACAACTCCATTTTACATTTCTGTTGGCAATGAATGAGAGTTCCAATATCTCCACATTTGTGCTAACATTTTTTAAAATTGTAAATCCCTTTGATTTTTGCCATTATAGAGGACATGGTATCTTATTGTATATGTTTAAGAAATTGATGTTTAGGGACTCAGAAGTTAAGAGCACTTGCTGCTCTTCCAGAGGACCCAAGTTCAATTCCCAGCACCCACATCAGGTGACTCACAGCCACCTTGTAACTCCAGCTCTAGGGGATCCAGTGTTTATATGTAGCATACACTCACACACACACACACACACACACACTAATGATAATAATAGTAATAATAATAATAAATAAATCTTTACAAAGAAAGTGGTGGTTTTCCATTAACTTTTATTTTCTATCCTTAGAAGGATAGCTTAAGAACATTCATTCTGTAGCTGTTTCTATCAAGGCGGTCCTGAGCAGTGAGAACTAAATGAAGTCCAGTACTCAGTGGCTAGCTAAGCTCTCTAGAGAACGTCTACATGGGCTCAGAAGGCATTTTCCAAGTCTTCTAATCGTTCTGGACCCAACCCCATATCCGAAAGCTGGCTATTCCATTGTTCTTGAGCTTTCTCCTTGGTTAGTCTCAGCCTTTTCAGTACCTTTCACTCTGCTGTTTCTGTCCAACCTCTTCAGGATCTCTGCAGAGCACAGAACATTTTATCACTGGGAAAATCAGGGATGGACTAAGAAAGAGGCATTTGACTTAAGGCTTCCTCCTCCTCCTCCTCCTCCTCCTCCTCCTCCTCCTCCTCCTCCTCCTTTTCTCCTTCCTTCTTTCCCTCTTCCTCCTTCTCCTTCATGCATAAGGGTGTTTTGCCTGTATTTATGTCTGTGCATCACATGAGTGCCTGGTGCCCTTGGAGACCAGAAGAGTGTTTAAAATCCTTCTTGAACTGGAGTTAGAGTTTGAGTTGTCGTGTGGGTGCTAGAAATTGAACCCAGGTCCTTTGGAAGAGCAATCAGTGCTCTTAATTTCTGAACCATCTCTCCAGCTCCCAACCTTTCTATTGTTATTTCGTTTTTGTTTTTTGTTTTTTGTTTTGTTTTGTTTTGTTTTGTTTTTGAGATAGCATCTCACATTGTAGCTGAGGATCGTGTGGAGCTCATTACTTAGTTCAGGTTGGCCTCTAAATCCTCCTGCTTTAACCTTACAAGCACAGGTATTATAAACTCATGCTGAGAATTTGATTCAAGTCTTGATGGAAAGATAAAACTTTACTGATTGGTAATGGTGGAATAAATGAAGATGCCATTTCCATGGGGATTAGAAAATGACGGTTGAAGAAAGATGTTTTGACATCAAGTCTGACTCTAATGGGGAGTCCTGGGGCTTGTTGGAATTGATCATCAATGATCAAAAGACCTTTGTTAAAAAGACCTTGGTCAAAAGACCCAGTAACTGGCCAATATTGGGAATCCTGGGGTTGGATAGCATTGGGAATCCGAGCATTGATTTGGTTGGAGAATTTAGAGGCTGGCTGGCTGAAGGTAAATGCCTGTAGAGTTACATGTGTGTGGGGTGGTGGTGGTTGAATTCCAGAGACTGCCTGGTATATGGAACTACAGACTGGGTGGGCTGGAGGATCACAAGGCTAGAGAAACAGAAATGGCGTAATGGTCTATAGACTGACTAGTTGTAATGAAAAAAATCAAGAGATTGTCATGGAGCTGGAAGGAGATCATCTGAAATAAGAAGCCAGCTGGGATAGGGAATGGGATATTGAGTGGGGTTGGCTGACGGGGGTTTGAGGGGGGGGGTGGTTGAAGTCTGAGTTGGCTGAGTCTGGAGACTGCCTGGGCTAGGTGTTTTAACAGCTTGGGTCTTGGGCCCTGTTGGTCCAAGTGCATGTTACAATAGGTTGAAGGACTTCATTAGGCTGTTAGGTGAAGACCCCAGGACGGCTGGAATGGAGATATCTCCAGCAGGCTGAGCTAAGGCTGGCATCCAGCTGAGGTGCGAGTGCCTT
>JADRCC010176186.1:401-14183 GCA_019843855.1 Hylomyscus alleni | reverse complement strand
TGTCTGCCCCTACACCCCCATAGTCACATACCATGCATGCTTCCTCATGCTGATATTTCAGTCAAAACTCATGTAGTGGACAGACATCAATGCCCTGGCCAATCTGTGATGAAGAGGAAACATGGAGAAGCCCAACAATGGACAATCCTTCTGCAGTACAAGAGCTCTGTGGAGAGGCTTCCCCAGGCAAGGAGGAGTGAGTCTCACCCAGCTCTTTATCTTAAAAATCCTAACTACAACTCTGATTCCTTGTGGTGGGTTAAGAAGTTTTAGGTGGCAGACATTTTGTGGCAACATTTTACAGGTTCTTTTACAATGTTTCTAAAGTCTCTCTTCCTCATGGGTCAGGCAATTTCCTACCCCCAAGTGCTGAGAGGAGGGGCCTATATGTCAGGGATCAGAGTAGAGTACTGTTCATCACCTAGACAGATAGGCAGCTAGTTTGAAGTGTGTTTATACAGGGCTAATGGATGCTTGGTAGGAACCATCAGCTGCTGCCCAGAAACTTCCTGTCAATATCTACTGGAGGTGGGGACCCAGGAGAACAGAATCTCCTGCTCTGAGATACATCAGTAGTGTGAAGTGACACCACCAGGTCAGTAGCCTCACCCTTCTGCACTCTGATGCTTGAGGGCATAAAAATTCTGCTACTCTACATGAGAGGGCTAGGTTGATCCAAGTGTGGAAGGCTAGGCTTGGGAACAGTGCCAAGGGTTAGATAGCATCTCACACAGACTCTACACTCCTGTTTAAGATGTTAATTTACTGCCACAGGGCTCATTTTCTTGAAGTGAGAATTAAGCATGTTCTTTTACAGCGAAAATGTTGATTTTTCTCAGGGAAAAGTTCTCCTTGCGTTCACGAACATGTTTACTAATCTGAGTAGCACACAGATTATACAATCCTCCTCTGAATATTGATCTTTGTCCTCTTCATCCTCCTCCTCGTACTCCTCACCCTCCATCTCCTCTTCTTCCTCCATCTCTTCTTCCTCCTCTTCCTCCTCCTTCCCCTCTTCTTCTTCCTCCATCTCTTCTTCCTCCTCTTCCTCCTCTTTCCCCTCTTCTTCTTCCTCCTCCTTCCCCTCCTCTTCTTCCTCCTCTTCCTCCACCTCCTCCTCTTCCTCCTTTTCGTCTTCCTTTTTCTCTCCCTCTCCCTTCTCAGTGTTCTCCCACATAGATATGGCTGAGAGGACAGTTTTAAGGATAGATCTGTATATCTGGTATAGAGACATCATAAAGTCATATCTAAGGTACCATGAGTAGCTGGTGGGCTCATTCCCAGTCACTTCCATCTCAACATCAGCTGTTGGACAATTTGTATCGTTATCTGAAGAGCCACCTTTGCGTGGGCTATGTGTCTTCTGAGATGAACTTTTGTCTGGGGCACTTACAGGGATGTTGCTCTTTTTATATGTTCTTAAAGGCTTTGCGGAGCTGTTACCTGCAGGTGGTTCTTTTTTGTTGGTAAATGGATCAGGCATCTTCCTTGGCTGTCAGTTGTATTCTGGATTCCAAAGCACTAACTATCCCATAAGGTAGTCCAGACTGCCTATCCTTCCAGGACAGTTGTCCCACAAGTTGTGGCCACTGACTGAATGCTAGCCTCAGTAGTGAGGCAAAATCATCATCCTCTTTGTTAGTCACATGATGTCACAAAGTTAGCCCATAGCCCAGTCTGGAGAAGGAGCCTGTCTTAGTGTAGGGGAGCAGTCAGAAAGTGGACAAAATTGAGCAGATTTCCAGAACAGTTTCCTGTGTTCTGACAGGCACATGTGACCCACTCTGTATCCACTGAGAAATGGATAACCTTTCTTTTCCCACTCCTCAAGGAGTAGAGGAGACAGCAGGGGTCTGTCTCTTTCTACTGTGTTTTGCCCAAGGGCCAGCCTGAAATTAGTCCAAACTTCAGCAATACCAAGACTGCTCAGCTAAGATTAGGCTACTAGAGAACTCTACCTTCAAAGCAACAAGGTCCAGCCTTGCTTTCATCACCTCCCTGTCCCACCACACACCCCTTTCTTGGTCTGGCATTGGTCTCTTCCAATTGCTCCTGCTGGCTGGTTATGTCTGTTCACATAGGTCCTAATAAGGAATGTGTTTCACTACAAGTTGGACAGGATGTCCCCAGAGTAGTGCTACTCCCAAGTAGGATGCACTAAGTGTATACTTTATTCTAAACACGTATGCGATTAAAGGGCCACACAGCCTTTGAATTTCCATGTGCACCTCTGCTTGCCCCCAAATCTTGTTCTGAGGAGCACAACAGAATTGCCACTGACTTTCATCTCTTCTCCAAAGATGACATTTTTCTGTGCTACGACACACTTGATTTTGAGGCATGATTTAACTACATTCGATTATCCTGAATAAAGACCCTACTTGCTTAGCTAAAATGACTATAGTAATTCAAACATGAAAGATACCAGAGTGCATCCGATGATCAGATGAGAGGGGTGTGTGTGTGTGCGTGCGTGCGTGCGTGTGCGTGTGTGTGTGTGTGTGTGTGTGTGTGTGTGTGTGTTAGGTAGGAGGCCCAACAGAAAGTCACCCTCCACAACAGATGAGTGCCACAGAATGAAGCTATCTCATCTATAGTATCAATCTATGTAGAAAGATACAGGCTTTATATTGGAAATCCACAACCCAGGACTAAAGGGTCCTTTGCCTGTCTCCCCATTATGTGGCCCACTTTGGCCTCTCTCAGAGGCAGCCTTTTGTTTCAAGCCCATGTGTTGTGGGGTAAGAGGGGTACTGCAAAGAAGGCTTTTCTCCCATTTATCTGTGCAGGTACATTTCAACCCAAGTCTCTCTAGACAGTAGGCATAGTCCATGTTTAGACAGGCTTACTCCACTGTGATGGGACTTTTACATACTTCCTAAGCCTTCATTCCAGAACTATGATTCTGGGGCTAGTAAGCTGACTCAGCATATACAGCCAAGCTTGACATAGCCATGTCCTCTAGACTGAACCAACATGGTGGTGGGAGGACTGTCTCCATGTGTTTCAAGACCCTGCACTTACAAGGTAAGAAATGAAGCAGAGCCCACCGGAATGATGTCCATGGGCTTAGATTAGATTTTATAGATTTCCCTTAAGCAAACTTTGTCCCTTACTAACACAGCAATATCCTATTTTTACAAAAATTCCTTGTTTTTCCTTTTTAAAAATATTCCTAATTGGAATAGTTACATCACTTTTCCCTGTCATCCTTCGCAGTTATCCTCCCTGCAGCCCCTCAGTTACGCCATCTCCAGACCCTTGCAGCTACCGTCCCTTGAACCATTTCCAGTCTCACCACTATCAAATTGTTAACCACTTTTGTTTAATTATAATTCTTATGCTCACTCTGATGCACGTGTGTGTGCACACACACATACACACACACACACACACACACAGTCACACAAACATTCTTTAAATTTTTTTTTTTTACAATTCAGTCATTGTCCCCCTCCTTGTCCACCCTCCCACAGTTCCTCATCCCCCCTGTCTCCAAGAGGATGTCTCCCTACCCACCCCCGCCAGGTCTCCCCACTCCCTGGGGCCTCAAGTCTCTGGAGAGTTAAGTGTGTCTACTCCCACTGAGGCCAGACCAGGCAGTGAATATAAATATGCAACCAGGGTGGCAGGTAAGATGGGGGGGACCCTCTAGAAAGTACAGGAGACTTGGGAGGTGAGAGACTCTCAGAACTCAAAGAGAGGGACCTTAGACGAAATGCCCTACAGTAGGGAGAGGGACCTTGTACAGCAAACACATTCTTAAGACTGAGAATGATATATTGTTTTAGCCTTACTAACCCGAAATACTCAGTGTTCCTGTAAGGGCAGTTTCTCAATGCAGTGATTTTTATTTTGCTCCAATGTTTGGCAGCCTTTGGTGAGGCTTACATATCTTGACAGAACTAACTGCTCATAGTTCAAAGCAGGAAGGAAAACAGACATAGTGGGCTGAGGCCCCACAATTCCTTTCTTTAAAATTCCCATGCTTTAAAAATATAAGGACTGTACTACTTTTTACTTTAAATACTTACGTTTGTACCCATAGGCAAATGCCACTCCCATCCTTAATCTAGAAGCTTCTCCTTGCTGTAAATGTCAGCTGAATATAGAGGCTCAGCTGAACAAGATGCCCAGAATAAATAATGGTTGAATGCTCAGCCCTAAACAGGACATTTATACTATCCCATCTAAACCTCTGGGGATAAGGTCAGGGACGTTGAGGAAGAGGCAGCAGGAAAATGCCAGGGCCAGATGATGATGTGAAATGCTATCTTCAGCTTCTTCTATGACCCAAACAAGATCTCAGAGCCTCTGTGGTGGCTACTTGGGAGAGAAAAGGCCTTACTTGGCTTCCACTGTTCATCTTTGAAGGAAGACAGGACAGGAACTCAAGTAAGGCAGGAACCTGGAGGTGGGCACTGATACAGAAGCCATGAAGGAGTTCTGCTTACTGGCTCGCTGTCCTGTAAATTCAAAAAAATAAGTTAAATATTTGCCTTATTTAGGATTTTTATTGCTGTGACGAAACACCATGACCAAAGAAACTTGGGGAGGAAAGGGTTTGTTCAGCTTACACTTCTAGGGCACTGTTTATCTTGAAGGAAGTCGGGACAGGAACCTGGAGGCAGGAGCTGATGGAGGAGGAGATGGAAGAATCCTACTTGCTGGCTTGATGCCCTTGGCCTGCTCATCCTGCTTTCTTATAGAAGAACTCAGGGCCACCTGGCACCCCATCAATGGAATAGGCCCTGGCCCCATCCATCACCAACTAAGAAAATGCCTTACTTCCTAGTCTTATGGTGGCATTTTCTCAATTAGTATATTCCCTCCTTTCAGATAACTCTGGTTTGTGTGCCAGGTTCACATTAGCTAGCCAGTACAACTTCTTTACTTTAAGAGGGAAGAACCAGGACACAGTCACAATCTGAACAAAACGAAACCAAATTCCACCTGTGTAAATAACTCAGTTTGCAATGATTAGGATCTACACAACAGTCTTCTGGGAACATCCAAAAGGCTTGGGTCATCCCTCTGGTTTTGTGCACTGCAGCACACACAGCTTGCCTGGCTCCACTCCGCCCCTGCTGCTGCCCTTGGCAGTCATCTTGTGCTATCTCCAAGATGCTGGGGTCTCTTGCCATAACTAAGCTGCACTTTCACCACTAATAGACTCTCCTGGCCTCTCTTTAGGGATTCCAGTCCTGTCACAGAGTGCCAAGCCTCCACTGCTCTCCAGATTCACCTTCAAATCCAGTGACACCTGGGTGATTCTTACACTACCAAATTCAGTTGTCAGCCTACAGTGGAGCCTTAGCCACTTCTGGAACAGAGCTTCTGGGTGCTAATGCTGTTATACATCCCAGAAAGGTTCACCTCAGTGAGATGCTGGTGTCTTCTCGACCCCCACTATTTTCTCAGTTCCAGCAAACCACCACTGATTATCCCAGCATAGGAAAGGTTTCGTTTTAGTGCTTCTTGTCTCCTGTTAATCATAACCAATTTGTCTGCTCCAGCTAACCATTAGCACAGATTCTTAATGAAAGTATACAAAGAGTCTTTAAGTGTCTCTCTGCTCACTGGCAGGTCTCCATCCTCTGCCTTGCTCTCAGCATTCTTATCTTTCAAGCTCCCTCAGAACAGCTCACCAAGCTTAGAAAGCTCAGTGGCTTTGTTTCTAGCCAATTTTCCCAAGTCATTCCACAATCCTCCCCACTCCTGGGACCCACTTCTGTCTTGGTTAGGGTTGCTACTGCAGAGATGAAACAGTATGGTCACAAAAAAATTTTGCTTGAGGAATGTCTTTATTTGGCTGATACTTCTACATCATAGTCCATTATCCAAGGAAGTTAAGACAGAAACTCAAAACAGGGTAGGAACCTGGAGACAAGAACGGATGCAGAGGCCACAGAGGCTGATCTCTGACTTGCTCTCTATGTCTTGCTCTTCTTGCTTTCCTATGAAACCCAGGACCACCAAGCCAGATGTGGCACCACCCACAATGGACTAGGCCCTCCCCCATCAACCACTAATTAAGAAAATGCCCTATAGGCTTGCCTGCAGTAGGATCTTATGGAGGCATATTCTCATTTGAGGTTCCCTCATCTCAGCCTCTGTCAAGTTGATATAAAACTAGTCAGAACAGGAATCTACTTCTCCCTGCTGAACTATTGGCAATTACCATTTCCTGTTCAGGGGACAGTCATTGCTTTCAGTTGTGTATAAAACGATGAGCCCACCAGGTCCCACTGGATATTTCCAAAGCCATGGTCACACAGTAGGTCTTGATTAAGACTAGCCAATTGCAAAACAACAACAACAAAAAAACCACAAATGGCATAAATGGGGGCAAGGGTGTGATGGTGGTGGTAGTGACAGAGGTGTGAGGACATAAGGCAGAGTGTGGAGAATGAATGTGACCAGAATGCACTATATACATTTACAAAATTGTTAAAGACACATTTAATCAAAGAACAATATAAGGACTTGACTTCTCACAATGGAGCACTGGAAGGTATTTGACACCCAGACCATAGCACTTTCTTAAGAACACTAGTGGTGACTACTCACAGGGGGTTTAGTCCCTTAGGTCGGAAGGGATTGGTAGGGAAAAAAGGGATTGTGAAAGTCACGGTTTTTGACACGCCATTGTCCACGTGGTTCGATGTAGATGCAGTTACATCTTGTAGCCCCTGTGGGCTCCTCAGCTAACATGCTGCCTGTTCTGGTTCCACAGTCACTGATTGTAACTAGCAATAGGAGTAGAAAAGCACAAGCTCCTTTGCAGTGGCTGGCGTTGTTATGGAAGGACTGACCCCCAAAGAACTAGCCTGGCACTCTGTGGGCATTTCCCCAGGGGCTGGGACCCAAGCTAAAGCTCCTTTCAAAAGAGAGGGGAAAGTTGGGAAAGGAAAAGTCCGGCTTCAGCCTACAGTTACAGTTTCTTACAGTTCAGACAGCAGTGTTCCAATCCTTGACTGCGAGGCCATCAGAGAGGGTGGTTTTTGAGTCCCATGAGCACCAAGGGGGAATTTCCATCCCAATCAGACATGATTGCAGGAACAAAACTTGCAGGCAGCAGATCACACATCCCTTCCTTAGCGAACACCATCTGTTCTTTGACAAGGTACTTGTGGTAACCATTGCTTTTTTCTTTATTATTTATTAGTCATTTTATTTGTTTACATTTGAAATGTGATCCCTCTTCCCAGTCTCCCCTCCACAAACACCCCACCCCATTCCCCTCTGCCTCTACAAGGCTTTTCCTCCCCCATCCACTCCCATCTCACCCCTCTAGCATTCCTCTTCTCTGGGACATCAAGCCTCTACAAGACCAAGTACTTCCCATCCCATTGATGCCAGGCAGTCCTCTGTTACATACTCTTTGGTTGGTGGTTTAGTCCGTGGGGACTCTATGGGGCCCAGATTAGTTGATACTGTTGTTTTTCCTATGGGGTTTCAAAACCCCTTCAGCTCCTTCAGTCCTTCCCCTAACTCTTCCATTTGGGTCCCCAAGCTCAGCCCAAGAGTTGGCTGTGAGCATCTGCATCTGTATTGCTCAGGAGCTGGCAGAGCCTCTCAGAGGACAGCCATACCAGGCTCCTGTCTGCAAGCACATCTTAGCATCAGCGATAGTGTCAGGGTTTGGTGTCTGCAAATGGATAGAATGGATTGCATGGTGGGGTGGTTTCTGGATGGCTTTTCCTTCAGTCTCTGCTTCATTTTTGTCCCTGCATTCCCTTTAGGCAGGAGCAATTCTGATTTAAAAAGTTTAGATGGGTGGGTGACCCCATCCCTCCACTGGGGGCCCTGTCTATCTACTGCAGGTGGTCTCTTCAGGTTCTATCTCCCTGCTGTTGGGTATTCCACTGTCATCTCCATTGGGTCGTGGGAGGAACTTACACAATGCAGGGATCTGGAACTTTCTACTAGTTCCCCAAGTTCCCCACCCACCACTGCTACTAATTTCTATTTGTTCTTCTGGCCCTCTGGACTTCACTCTTGTCTCTTCCCATACCTGATCCTGCCCCCAGCCTTTTTTCCGCCCCCTCCCCTCTCACGTTCATGCAAACATTCCCCATTCCTAGATAAGTGGAGGGGGCTCTAACAAGCTAGCAGAACTCAGCATACGTCCCTATTTCAGAAGTAAAATATTAACTCACTCTATTCCTACATAATGCTATCGTTTCTAGGCAAAGAGTGTTATTAGGCGATGCAGAATAGGGATTTGAGTTTCTTGGATGCACAAATGCATATATAAGGGCAACATATACAGATATACATACATATAATTATATATTCCTTCTTGCCCTCTAGACTAGTGAAACCTTCTCCCTCTCTGCTAGTCTCTGCTGACCACAGCTTGTACCCTTGAAGATAAGTTATTATTCACTTGAAGGACTATTGTAATCATAGCTCTGGACTTGTCACGGGTAATAAGTACAAAATTCTTGGGCTGTCCTAGGCCTGCCTTTCCCATCCTTCTCCTGCCACACTCAGTGTTCTACTTCAGACTACCCCTTCAGCAGCACCTAGTCTATGATAGTCCCTAGGCTGGAAATCCCTGGGCTCTGCCCCCAAAATGTTCTGTGACCATCTCTGTCCCTGATGCTTCCATACACTCTGCACATTGAGGAATTCCCAAGTCTACCCTGATTTTATTCAGCTTGTGAGTATAATTGTCACCTTTAGGAACCTGATAGGATCCTTCCCCTGAGGCTATTCAAACCCATCTGGGAACTCACACATACCTGGACCACTAGGCCTTGTGCTGGGAAGGTGAGAAAACCTGGTCTCTGGGAGTATTGAATCCATGGTCTCCCCACAGCCCCATAACTTGTCAGGCACAGATGAGAAAATGCCCATGCTGGGAGCCTCAGTGCTTTTCACCAGGAGAAGAGGGTCTGATAGTCTCCCCATCAGAACTGCTGGTACATGGGACAGACATGTAAAGGTCCTGGTGTGGTACTTCATGTGAGGGGAACCACAGAAAAAGGCAGGGGGCTGTTAGTTCCATTAGAACTTTATCCAGTCCCTCTTGACCCTGGGTAGTAGTACTATCTCAGTTCTCCAGGACATACCAGAGTATATGTAGTACAGCAGGACACAGGATAGCTAACTGGCCACAGTGAAACTCAGGAAACAAACATTAAACTCCAGCTTGTTGGACCCATGCTGAAATCTGGGGTCTTTCTCTTAACAATGTGCTTTGACACATGCTGGCAAGGATATAGAGCACAATGAACACTCCTCCACTGCTGGTGGGACTGCAAACTTGTACAACTGCTCTAGAAGTCAATCTGGTGGTCTTAAGGTTAGTTCTACTTTAAGACCAAGCTATACTACTCCTGGGCATATACTCAAAAGATGTTCTACCATACAACAAGGACAGCTGCTTAACTATGCTCACAACAGCTTTATTTGTAATAGCCAGAAATTGGAAACAATCCAGATGTTCCTCAACTGAGGAACGGATACAGAAAATATGGTACATCTACACAATGGAATACTATTCAGCTATTAAGAATGAGGGCATCCTCCCTAATGGAGGAGCTAGAGAAAGGACTGAAGGGGCTGAAGGGGTTTGCAGCCCCATAGGAAGAACAATATCAACCAACCAGACCCCCTAGAGCTCCCAGGAACTAAACCACCAACCAAAGAGTACACATGGTGGGACTCACGGCTCCAGCCACATATGTAGCAGAGGATGGCCTTGTCGGACATCAATGGGAGGGGAGTTCTTTGGTCCTGGGAAGGCTCCATGCCCCAGTGTAGGAGAATATTAGGGTGGGGAGGCAGGAGTGGGTGGGTGGGGGAACACCCTCATAGAAGCAGGGGGTGGGAGGGTGGGATAGGGGGTTTCTGGAGGGGAAACAGGGAAAGGGGGTAACATTTGAAATGAAAATAAATAAAATATCCCCAAAGAGAGAAAGAAAAGAAAGATAAAGAAAGAGAGAGAGAGAGAGAACATGTATGGTTTATACTCACTTTTAGTGGCTACTAGCCATAAAGTACAGGCTAACTATGCTATAATCCACAGATTCAAAGAAACCAAGTAATAAGGAGGGCCCAAGAAAGGATGCTTGAATTTTCCTCAGGAGAAATGAAACAGTTATTGGCGGTGGAGGGAGGGAGGGAACTGGATGGGAGAGGGGAAGGGAAATGGGGTGAGGGGATCAGATGTAGGGAAAGCATGAAAGAGAGAATAGAAATGGGGGGGAGTAAATGCTAGGACATGCCAGAGACCTGGCATGGAGGGAGGCCCCTAGGGTCTTTGGGGAAACTCTAGCTGAGACTCCTAGCAGTGACAGATATAGATCTTGAAGTGGCCACTCCCTGCAGTCAGGAAGGACTGACTCCCAGTGGAAGGGTAAGGACAGCAACCTACCCACAAAACTTTCTACCCAAAATGTGTCCTCCCTACTAGATGGGCAGGGACAAAGAACAGAGACTGAGAGAATAGCTAACCAGTGATTGTCTCAAAATTGAGACCCATCCCATGAGCAAGCACCAATCCCTGACACTATTAATGATATTCTGCTATATTTATAGACAGGTGCCTAGCATACCTCCTCTTAGATATTCCACCCAGCAGCCATTGGAAAGAGATGCAGAGACCCACTGCCAAATATTAGATGGAGCTCAGGGAGTCTTATGGAAGAGTTGGGAGAAGGATTAAGGGACCCAAAGCAGGTAGGGACTCCAGAGGAAGAACAACAGAATCAAGTTACCAGGACCCTTGGGGGCTCCCAGAGACAGACTGTTATGAAATATAAAGGAGTATAATAAGGCAGCAGTGGAAGTACCTGGCAAGCCCTTCCAAGGTTTCCCTCTGAGGAATCACACCATGTGGCAGACCTAGGAAACAAAACATTTATTGAGGGGAAGGAAGCAGGGACCTGGAAAGAGGAAGAGGCAGAGAAAGGAGATGGAGGAGGACAGAAAGAGAAGAGAGAAAGAGAGGAAGTGAGAAAGAGAGGAAGAGAGGCTGGTCAGGAACACATGAGAGCGAAAGAGAGTAGAAAGAGAAGGAAGCAGAGTTGGCATAGCAAGCAGCTCTCTTTATACACTTGCTGGCACCTGGAGGGCAGAGACAGAAGCTGTTGCTAGGTAGCTAATGGGCAAAGCCTAGCAGAATTGTCCATAAGCCAATACTCCTCCATTTTTGTTTAATTAGAAATGAGGAATTAGGAAGGGGTGATGGTGGGGCAAGACTGAGGTCATCTGGTTCTTTAAACTACTTCCTGCTAACTTTGGGGTGACAGACATTCTGTCTTTGGGGAAACCGAAGAAAATTGGGATGCTGGTAAAGTCCTGAGTGAGCTGGCTATTTCATTGCTGTCCAGGCTCTGTGGAGCATCTGCAGTTAGGAAAGTGCAGGTCCAGTAGAGAAGCATCTGGGCAGGGAGACCTGAGCGCCTACGGGCAGCTTCTCTGGACTTGTCCCGGATGCAGATTCTGAGTGAACACCTGGGCTTGCCAGAATGCTGAAACACACATATATATATTAGAGGCAGAAAATAAAAGTGAAAGTGGATTCAGACAAAACCTTTTGCTTAGATGTACTTGAAACCTTTAGGCCCCTGGTCTTGGTGGTTGGGGAGGGGAGTCCCAAAACCAGGGGAGGAATCTCACCCTCTGGAATAGGCAACAGGTGGGGAAACATAGGCTATCGATTGACAGAAGTACTTACCCAGAATTGAGTCCACTTGATCCGTAAGAGGTCGATTCAAATGGGGTTCCTGAAGCTTATAAGAATCTTAAGTTTATCAAACAGATAGAGTTTCAACATGTTAAGCTGTAATCTGTTTTGAATCTATAATGTAGAAAAGGGCAGTAGATACCATATTTTTGTCATAGTAGAGACTTGGTAAACAGTTTTTTTTGTTGTTGTTGTTGTTGTTAAAAATATGAGCACTCCTTAAGTTGAGCTCAGGGAAGACAGAAACCTATGGAGCAGAAGCATCGAGAGGGCAGCAGCAGAAATAATTCAAGTTCTGTCATCACTGGGTGGAAGGAAGAGCCAACTTGCAAGATGTCCTCTGGCATCCCCACAAAAACCCAGGCATGCACACATCTACCCTCACACTCACATACACAAATGATTTTTTAAAAACTTCAATTGGTCTGGGGCTAGAGCTTTGGCTAAGCACTTACTGCTCTTACAGAAGAGAAAAATTCAGTTGCCAGCACTCACATGGGCATTAGCAACCAGCTATAACTCTGGCTCCTTTCAAGCCAGAGGTGTAACTCTAGCTCCCTCTTTTATCCTCTGTGGACACCAGGGCCACATGTGATATACTTTACAAGCAGGCAAAACACTAATCCACAGTACAAACAGTGATGATGGTAGTTGGCTGTGCCTCTCCTGACTAGGGAGGCAGAAGAGGACCTTGGAAGTTCTAAGCCTCACATTCCTATGATCCTACCCTATGTGTGAGGAGTCCCTTATACTGAGGGTGGGGGAAAATTGTGTGGTACATGTACTTTGTTCATCTGTAGTTCTAATAACAGGACAAGATTCCTCTCTACACATGTTGTTATCTCTTTTTAGGTGCTAGTGATACAACCTTCCTGACTATCTATGTTTTCCAAGTATTCAGTCACCGAGTGACACCCCAGCCCGAGTCCTCCACATCACCAACAATGACAGCTCAGAGTAGGTTTTCCCTCCTCTCAGCCCCGAGTCATTCACACCTTCCAAGGACCTGATCCTGGCCAAATATTTCTAAGACCTATTACAGCCTTGGTTTACAGCACTGACAAGGAACTACTTTGCCCCAGGGGACCCCTCTTGCAACCTTCCTGTACTTATATGTGTGATATAAAGGGAATGTTCACTTGTCTTGTTGACAGGGGTGTTTGTGGTTGAACTTCACCTTTTCCCAGAAAAGGATGGCTAAGTCTTTTCTGCAGTCTCCCTGCTAACACAGGACCTCTCACAGAGCAGCTGGTGCTCAGTGAGGCCTGGGAAAGAGACTGCATTCACCTGACATTAGCTTTCATTTTAATTAGCTAACTAGGAGACTAAAACTAATAAAGCAATCAAAATAATTTTATCTAGTTTTTTCAGGAAAATGCCACGTTCTTTCCCATTGCCTGGGTAGTTCCTATTGGGGTAGTTCCTAATGGATGCCGTGGTGCCTTAAAACATACTAGAAATTTAGACATAAGTCACTCTCATTTGTCTATAAAATGATAAAATAATGAAATGAAGCAAGAACAGTAGGTGCGTTGTTGATGACATTTATGAACTTAAAAGTGTCCAGTTAATGAGCCTTGGAGTAAAAGTAGCAACATTTTGTAACAAGAAACCTCGAGTTACAGTCAGTACAGGAAAAATGGAATGGTTCACAGTCCCCTCTTTCCAGCTCTCAAATGAGGGAACAATGTGTAGACTGCCTGGCCTGACGTTGGATGGGAATGGCTAGTGTGCTGGAATATGTGCTAGTCAGAGCATAGTATCATCTGTTGGGTGAACCTGGCCTAGGCCCTCTCTATCTCATCTTTCAAAGCCCCTCCATATCTAGTGGGGTAGGATCTGGGATCCTGTTTAATGATGTTGGCAAAAAAACTTGAATACTTTCATTTTGGTGGTTTCAGCATGTGCCCTCGGTCCTCACAAATACTCTTTAGTTGGAGGATCACTGCCTGGCACCTGTCTGCGTTCTAGATACCCTTCCTGCACAAAATGCTCAGTAATGAGGACTCCTGGATCCCCATATGCCACGCAGATCTTGCGTGTCAGCAGTATTTGAGGCGAAACCTTCAAGGAAGGCAGTC
>JADRCC010176178.1:2006-16150 GCA_019843855.1 Hylomyscus alleni | reverse complement strand
GACACATATATAAGAACCTTCCAAATGATGTCAAATGCAACTGCTATATGGAAAACAACACAGCACATAAAACAGTTTTGCACATAAAATAAATATTCATGTGACTTGATTAAAAAGATTACTTTTGTAAAATATCATTACATCGTGGTAGTCTATGAAACAGTATGAAAAAGATATGCATATATGGTCATTTTCAAATAGAATGGAAAATATGAAACATTTAAGCAGTAGGTTGCTGGTCTTAATGCCAGTAGATAACTACCATAACAGTAACGTATCAAGATGTCCTCTTGTACAATTAAAGAGAATACACCAACAAAAAGAGAACAACAACAATCAAAAGTAACCATATCATCTCTGGCATCTTCAGAAGAATGTGTAGCAATCTGAACTCTGCTCCACAAGCATGGATGGGTGGGTCCCTATTACTTTGACAGTCCTTCAGGTTTGTGTTCAGCCACCCATGTCTGGGCACTAAGTTTGAGACCACTCTATTGATGGTGAAAGTCCTGAAGATGACAACTGCTATTCCAGCTTCTTTTTTCTGCTCTAGAGAACTTAAACCTGACAAGAAGAATGTTATACTGATTAGCAGGAAAATGCCCAAGGCCTCTTTGTCCACATTGTGTAAATGTGATGTCTTTTTGAGCAAAGTGAGAGTCCTGCTTGGCCAGAAGGTAAATCCAGAGGCTGTGTGGATAAAGACATTAGTATAAAGACTCCACATAATGGAAAGCACTGTCTCAAGTTCTCTTCACTGGAGGTGGAGTTTGACGATCCCATTAGCCAGAAAGACTTCATTCATATCCAGACCTTGAATGCCCCCAATATTGGTCAGAGATATATGACTAAGGATCAGTTGGTCAGAGGTGAGGTGTCTGAGTCTTGCAGAAAGAAGGCATTGGGAAGAAATGAGACCCCCCAAAGTCATGAAGAAAATCCAAGACTCCCAGGGTCATAAGGGAAATATTTAAAGGCTTCCTGGGGAGAGAGTGGAGATTGGAGACCCCTTTATAGATGTAAACTAACATCTTTCCTTGAGTAGAGTTGGAAATTTGCCTACTCTTTCCTTGACATGCGATCAGGGTCCTAGCCTACCTCATTCAGTGGGGCATATTCCAGGTACTACATGATAAGTTTCGAGTTCCTCATCAGAGACAGGAGCATCTGTCCACTCTAGTGAATGTTGTGTGGGGTCAAGCAAGAATCTTTGTATTCATTAAACATCTGGATGTGACCCCCATGCTATCTCTCCTTCTTAAGCATATGTTCAGCTGCTAGGTTTAGGTAAGAATGATGGGAAACACATCATTTTGGTTTCTGACTTGAGGTAGTGAACTTCTCTTCTGTGCTTTGCTTGTTATGCATGTACTTGCTATGCTTGGGCTCTGCTACTTTAAGCCTGAGTGGTCTGGAGTTCTCTTCAGGTTAGCTGAAATATTTCAGGACCTAAAGTTTGGGTGGAGAATATCTGAGGTCCCTGCCTCAGAGGAGGACAATTTGAGATCCTCCTTTGCCAGAGAGGCATATCTGAAGATCACTTGGGCAAAATGAGATCTGAGCACCCTTGGTAAATCAGAGGCAGCAGATTGTAATCCCTTTGGTCACTATAGAAGGATCTGAGGCCTAATTAAATAGAGATAGTAAGCTCACTCACAAGGGTCACATTTAGAAGGTCTAAGAACTCTCTGGATATTGGTGGACTGTATTTCTCTATTAGAACAGGTAGGTCTGAGATCCTTTGGTGTAGCCACCAGCGGCCTCACGTACGAATGAGTTTTCTGGAATAGGGATTAAGGCCCAAATAATTTGGGGTACCAGAAATGCAGGAAGGGTTTGTAAAAATTAGACCAATACATGGTGTATTATCAGTCAACCATCATTCATTGAATTCTCTTTGTTACAAGCAACAGGTAGAATAGGTAAAGCAAAACCCCTCCCCAAAGTTCATCAGCAACTTGGCCCAATCAGCAACTTCATTTTCAGTCTCTGGAGGCAGGACTTCCAGCGTAACTGGAACTTGGAGAGAGGCATGGCAATTAGCAAGAGGTGGGCAGAGAGGCGTGGTTATCTGTAGCAAGGCAGGGTCTGAAGAATCAGCCCTTAGCTGTAGGAGGGTCACAATTCCTCCCTTTTTATTTAGAAAACAGCAGGACAAAGGCATACTCATATATCACAGTCTTGCACGGGAATTTTCATGGGGCTTTGATGGATATAACCGGTGGATTATTATTGGGTCCCTCCATTCTGTCTCAACTCAGCGACATCAGAGCTTACAACCAGAGACTGTCAACTCATGCCTGCTGTGCCTAAAACAAAGGCCCACAGCTCTGAGTTCTGCCTTTGAAAATTCCAGAGGAGGGTACACCTGCTGGCTAGTGCATGTGCTGGCTGGGGACATTGTTGGGTATGGATGGACTGACCACCTTGGGACATCTGCTGTTGGCCTCCTCCCCCACCTCGTGCCATGCCTCTGCCCTCTCCCTGGAGCCAAGATCTGCCATCAATGTCCTGGGCCACCACCCTCAAAAGCGGGCATACCTTACTTCCTTTTGACTCTTTCCTGACTTCTCCTGAATTCTTTATTTTATGCAAATGTCACTGTAACCTAGAGATCCAGTTTCGCTTTCCTAACAATACTGAACCCCCAAAAATAAAGTTAGAAGCTTTGATTGGGACACAACTTAGCATCGTGTTCTTTTGTTCTCGAACTCTGTGTTTTAGGTTTTTCCTCCCTTCAAGAGAGAACCTGGTTCATGAAACTACGGGACAGTTTCATAATGGCACCCGAACTCATGGGGCTCAAATACGGAGGATAGGAGACAGAGACACCATTAAGAAGCAGGGCCCTGCCTAAAGGGAATTCAGAAGATAAAGGTAAGAGATTGTAAACCACTCTACACGGTAGATATTTTCAATGCTAGGGCTAGCCTTATTTTAATATTGTAAAATTATTGTTGTGTGTGCAAGAAGTGTACGGGGCTAGGCTGAATTGGCAATGACCTGGCACTTAAATTCACCTAGGAGTTTAACGGTGAGAATGAGTTCAAATGAGATGAAAGCAGTGATATTAAGCATAAAAAAGTTGCTTCTAACAAAAGGAATCATGGTTGAAAAGGATGCATTAAAAAATCTCTCAGAAGAGGTAGAATCTTGTTGCACATGGCTCCAAGAAGTAATGTAAAATAAGACTGCATTGCAGGTAACTACAGGTCAAGAGATCCTGGCGCGCCAAGTGCTGGTAGCGCACACCTTTAATCCCAGCACTTGGGAGGCAGAAACAGGCAGATTCCTGAGTCATACAAATGGTGTGAGAGATAGATATTTAAACTGAAAGAAAAAGCAAAAGCTGATTTAAGTTGCCCTGCTGAAAAGCTGCTTGTAAAAGGGGTCAGAAGCTTAAGTTCTAAATTCTTTGATTGATCTAAATTTGTAAGATTTGTGTAGCCACTTCTTTTGGTTTCTAAGTAGTCTTACAGGTATAAATATGTTCTATATGATTATTGACTTATATGTTATTGGGTATGGTAAAACTTAACTGAAAGCTAGTTTAAAGCTGGTAACTCAGGTAACACGTGGTGTTGAAGGTACACACATGGTGTGAATCAGTCAAGATGGCCAATATCTTGGCAGACAGACTCCAGTTAGAGTTATACAGCCTCTTAACACTGTCTAAAGGCTGTGAATTAAGTTGCAGGTCATACACCAGGTGCTAGAATTCAGAACAGCTATTTAGTTTAGTAGCTGCTTAATATCATATAATAGCCATACTCTTGATTATGGGCTTTGTACCAGGCAATACAAATTTTCATATGCTCCTAGTCTAAGAACCTCTGGCCTTAAAGTTGAAAGTGACACCTCGAAGTCACCTCTGATCCAAAAAAGAATGAGTAAGAATGGGTAGAAGCGCAGAGTACACCAAGAGGCTGAGAGAGGAAGCCCTAAACTTACTCAAAAGGCATTGGTTTTCCTTGGGACACCTCAAAGTCAACTCTGACCCAATTGGGAATGAGGGAGAATGGGCAGAGCACAGCAAAAAGAGCCAGGGAGGCCGAAACTTATACCCTGCAAGGCCGAAGAGCCTAGGGTGAAAGTAGAGTTCTCCAAGCATGATGAGGTAGTGGCTGGCAAAAAGACTAGTGAGACAAGTCAATAAATCATTTAATGGATTATTAAATAAACTACCAAAAAATATTATCACCTGGTACTTTAGGAAGGGAACAGTAAAAGCACTGTGCCACATAGCTTATCAGTTAACACCATGATTTTACTTTTCAGAGACCTGGCTTGCTCTGAGAGGTTATCTCAGAATGACCCAGGCTTGCTAGCTCCAGTTTAAAAGAAGGGAGAAATTTAAAAAACTTTGTAACGTGAATATAATATTTTTAGTATTAATTTTATAGAGTATAGATTGTTTAAAATTGGGTTTTACTTTCTAGCAGCAAAATTGTCATTGGAATTTGAGTGTAACTCAGGTGGTAAGCTCAGAAACATTTACATTTGAGTTAATTCAAAAGCACATAGATGCTTCAGTAAGGCCTGAGAGGCATTCCTTTTGTTTTACAAACCAGGCCTAGGGAAGTCTTCCTGGCCTCACCCCTCCCTTACCTCCAGAGTTTAAGACAAAACAGTATTATCACAGTTCTATCCAGGTGTGGTTCAAAGTAATTTTAAACTTGAGGCTTATGAAAAGTCAATAAGGTCATGGAATAGAGTTATTGTGTATTTTAAGAGGTTTTTTGCCCTCTACATCCTAGTAATTTTAAAGATTTTATTTCTAGTGAATTTGTAATCATTAGGAAATGTTGCCTTTGAAAATGGCTAAAAGCCTTATATAAAATTTTATTTGTTTCTGCTTCAGTACAAGAAGTTAAGACTGAATTTCTCAAGTGTAAGTTGCTTGGAGTTGTTCCTTTTTAAATATTACTAATTCTGAAATTTTGCAATTGTTCATGCTTATACAAACTAAAGTTAAGAGAAAGTACTGTTCCTTATGAAAATGGTCTTTAAACATTTAAAAATTCCTTAAGATATCTTAGACTGCCTGGAGAAGACTCTTAAGGCAATTGTACAGCAAATTTGTATCCCAGGCAGATTAGAAGCTTTACACAAAAACAATTGGTCATATAATTTTATTTGTATCATCATAATGGTAATGGCTTGTGATGATAATTTGGTATTTTAAAAGGATATTTCTGATTTTAAAAAATAAAAATAGAATATTCACATGTAACTATTGATACATTTTCAGGCTTTCTAGTTACAATTGCCTTAATAGGAAAGCAACAAAAAAATGTAGTCATTGTCTACATTAATGTTCTATGTCTGGTGTTCCTAAATAGATTGGAACAGATTATTACAGTCAGACATTTGAGATATTTTGTTAACAATTTAATATTACCCATATTACTGAGATAATTTATAATTCTCAGAGACAATATTTACTCAATGTGAACTTCGCACTTTGAATATTTAAATTTTTAATATTAAAAGGAGGGGAAATATGTACTCTACTCCAAAAGTATTTTTGTTTTTTGCCTGTTTTGAAAAGCATATTTCATTTTTTTGCCTGTTTTAAGGCATGCCTTGCTTTTTGCTTATTTTAAAAGGAATTTTGCTTTCACTTATTCATATATACATATATATATAATATATACATATATATAATATATAGAAGTATATATTGTTATGTGATGTATACATAAGTTCATAGGAAATATAAAAGTATGTATACAAATGAATTATAACAATCTGTTTACTTTGGATACATATTAATTTTTGTCTAAAAATCTTTATTATGTAATAGGCCAAATATCAATAGTTGATAAGTCAAATTAATTACTGTTAGAAGAAATAAATGTTTTCTAAAGTATATTTATGATTTTATTATATCACCACAACTTTATGCTAAGATATTAAACTTTACTTTGAATATGAGAAGAGATGAATTTATATTAATGTTTTCCTTTTGTCAAAGATATGTTGGGGGCATATTTAAAATCTCAAACATTTTATTATAATAGATGACAATTGTTTACAAAAGCTTTGTTTATCTTCTGTAAAAAGCTTTTTGCCTTTTACAAGACAATGTCCAACAAAAGCTGAATTCCGTAAGACTTATGGCCTTATTAACTTTTTATAGATTAAAAATTAAAGTTACTTTAAGATCCATGAATATTAATAAATTTTAGCCAATGAAACTCTGTTAATTTTAACTGTACTTTTAGATTTCTTTTGTAATAATAAGCCATCAAGAACATTATGTCTATGTTTGTAATTAAATTTATATTATGTGGCTGTATTATCAGCCTGTAATTTACATTCATGGCCACCAGATGTCACTAAGCGGTTGCAAAACTGTGGAAAGACTGTCTGTGCATGCAGGCAGGGACAAAAACCAAAATGGCACCTCAGCCATCTCAGTGTGGGACGACCGTTCTGATTTTCTCCACCTGGCAGGCTCGAGACAAAGCCAGGGCCTCTCTCAGCCACCATAAATCTCATCCTGAGCATCTCTCTGCAGGGACCTAAGCCTGCTGCCTGGCAGCCAGTGTCACTGGCCTGGGCCAACCCCACAGAGTCGCCTCGAAAACCGACTCTGGGCTCATTTGTTGCTTGTTGTGGGCACAGAACAAAGGAAGCCTCTGGCCTGCGGCTATGTCCCTGGGGCACGTCCCCATCATCTTGTGGACTGGCTCTTTAGCAGAACAGTGCCCCAAACAGTGGCGGCCATGGGCCTTTTAAATTGGACATGGCCTGTACCGCCTGGGGCCACACCCCACACTGAAGTCCTGGACACCCACACACAGGCCCCCTGCTGAGCCCACCACGGGGCCCAACCTACCCCTGGAACAGTAGGGTCCCTCTGCCTCTTTGTACGGAGCTGACATCCGGGTGTACCAAGCAGAGGAACGCATATCACCTATCTGCTGAGCTTGGTCAGGGTGGGAAGCCAAGTGCTCTCAAACCCATGCTGCGGGTGGGCCTCCTCCACAGCCAGGCCATTGCCTCCCTGCTTGCCACAGGAGGGTGCACAGTGTTCGAAAACCTCCAGTCGCCATGTTGATCATGTGTAAACATCACTAAGACAAAAACACAGACTCGCAATCATTCATACAAAGACAAAACAATAAACAAATTGACATGCAACATATAAGGTAAAAATAAAAACTAGGATTTTCTCCTGAATAAGCCACAGAGAAAGCGGGACCTCTCTTGGTTTCTCTGTGTCTCTGGTATAGCTCTGAAGTCCATTTTTCCTTTCTTTTCTATTTTCCTACACATATCCCTTGCTTTGTTTCCAAACATTGCCCTTCTTATGTACTTTTTATCTATTTATTTATGCCCTACTCTGGCCGCCTGTGTGTAGCCCCATGGATATTGGACAACTGCCTCTTCCCTGTCCTGACTGTCTGCTGTTACTGAATTCCCTAAGTTAGAGACCACCACCAGGCCAGTGTGATCTCAACTTACTCTGGCAAACCTGCCATTCCATCTTTATATTTTTTGGGAAGCTTCTCTTGAGGTATCAGGGTACCTTTCTTCTCCAACTCCAGTCTCTGTTCAGGGGCACCAATCTGTAACCATCAGCAATCACATGTACGAATGGGTTTTCTGGGATGGGGGTTAAGGCCCAAATAATTTGGGGTACCAGAAATTCGGGAAGGGTTTGTAAAAATTAGACCAATACATGGTGTGTTATCAGTCTGCCATCATTCATTGAATTCTCTCTCTTACAAGCAAACAGGTAGAATAGGTAAAGCAAAACCCCTCCCCAAATTTTGTCAGCAACTTGGCCCATTCAGCAACTTCATTTTCAGTCTCTGAGGCGGGACTTCTGCCATAACTGGAACTTGGAGAGAGGCGTGGCAATAGCAGGAGGTGGACAGAGAGGCATGGTTATCTGTAGCAAGGCAGGGTCTGAAGATTCAGTCCTCAGCTGTAGGTGGGTCACACCTTGTTCAGAAGAGGAATAGTTGGGATGTAATTAGGTTAAGTTGATAGTCTAAAAGCCAATCCAGTAAAAAAGGATACTCAGAGTACTTTAGGTAGATGGAGGCTGTACTGGCTGGTTTTGTGTTTCAACTTGACACAGGCTGGAGTTATCACAGAACGGAGCTTCCTTTGGGGAAGTGCCTCCATGAGATCCAGCTGTGGGGCATTTTCTCAATTAGTGATCAAGGGGGTAGGGCCCTGTGTGGGTGGTGCCATCCCTGGCCTGGAAGTCTTGTGTTCTATAAGAAAGCAGGCTGAGCAAGCCAGGAAACAAAGCCAGTAAGGAACATTTCTCCATGGCCTCTGCATCAGCTCCTGCTTTCTGACCTGCTTGAGTTCCAGTACTGACTTCCCTTGTGATAAACAGCAATGTGGAAGTAAGCTAAATAAACCCTTTCCTCCCCAACTTGCTTCTTGGTCATGATGTTTGTGCAGGAATAGAAACCCTGACTAAGCCAGAGGCATATCCAATTTCCTTGTGTGCAGAAGTGGAATTTTTTGTGCTCCTCTGGGGACACGTGATAGATCTAAGATGCTCTAAAGTAGAAGGATGTGAAAGATCCCCAGGATTACATAGAATAGTCTCAATCTCTTAGACAAATATCTGGAGCCTTAGTGAGCAGAACTTGAAGGTTGATTGATACCTGAGAATTATAAGCATTTCTAGGCACTTATTCCTTTATCAGCTCCAATACTGAAATCACAATCTAGAATACACATCTTCTGAATGTTCATGATAGTAATAGAAGCATTCTTAGAAGTCTTTTAAGAGGTGACAGTGCAGTAGTCTCTGTCTCTGTGCCTTCTAAAAATATAGGTCCATCCACACATTCCTCTGCATGTAGGATAGACCATCTCAAGTTAAGGGATCAGAATGGAGACAGTAGCCTGATTTATCTTTGCCTTGATATTCTTCTACTTGGGACTTCAGGCCTGAGTTCTCTGAGATCTCTTAGGTAACAAAGATGCCTCTCAGGCTACTGAAATTAGAAGTTGTAGGTAGGAGTTCCCCTGTGAAGGTAGAGAATCTGTGGGATTTTGTTTTGTTTTGGTTTGGTTTTTGGAGACAAGGTTTCCCCATGTAGTCCTGGCTGTCCTGGAACTCACTCTGTAGACCAGGCTGACTTTGAACTCAGAAATCTGCCTGCCTCTGCCTCCCAAGCACTGGGATTAAAGGTATGCACCACCACTGCTCAGCTGGGATTTTCTTGATCTCATATGCTGTAGCCTCTGCCAGCAGAGGCACACACAGCAGGGGTGTTGGAGTCCGTTTCTCGAAAAGACCTTAAAGCCAAAACCTGTGGAAATGAATCAAGAACAAACACACACAGACACAGACAATGGTGTCAAGTAGTTTTATCAAGACACGGGGGTTTAACCAGCAGCCAGAGCAATATATATGTTCTTAAAAGTAAAAGTGAAACCAAGACAGATTTAATGAAATGCATGGGCAACCAGAGACAGGTTTAATAAAATGTAGAGCAGAAGCCAGAGTCTTTGTTAGAAGTCCTTTGAAGATCAGCAGGTATCTGGGAAGTTGTTCTGCAAGTGTAAACAGTTCTCGGGAACCCAGCTTCCGACCTGGGTTGGATCTGCCATCAAAGATCAAAGCTGTAGATTTCTGACAGCTAGCCTTGAAGATTCATGTTGACGGACAGGTCCTGTGTACGTGACAGTTTGCAGATAAACCGCGAAGGCCAGCAGATTAGGGGACGTGGTTTCCCACAATATGCCAGGTGTGGAGACCTCTTTGTTGTAAATGTCTAAATCTCCCAATGTAAGATTTAGGAGGACTTTGGCATCTGGAGAGATGTAGAAATCTTGTGCTCTTCCACAAAGGAGTAATGTTGTTGACTTCATGGGAATAAGGGTTTTGAAGCACCCAGATCATAAGCAGAATTTCTACAAAGTTTTGTGTAAAGGTGAAGGTCTGTACCTATTTGTGAGAGGGCTAAAATATCCATCTATTCATCAATTAAGAAATAATGACTATTTCCCACTGGACAAAATGTAAATACCTTGTGGATCAGAGGAAGATCCAGTACTACTTGATTAGCTTCCAATATTTTCTTTATGTAGATATCCATATTCTGTATTCTGTGGACTGCTGTATGGAAGATCAGGCAGCAATCCTTGCATTACTACAACAGGTTCAATGGATATCTTTGCTCTATGAAACTTTTGGTCAGATGAGATAAGTCCAAGGCCCCTTTCTTCCATGGAGGAATGTCTCAGAATATATGTAGCAGGAAGAAGTTTGGAAGTAATCCTAGACAGTTGGTATGTAGCAGACACACAAAGTCAATAGAACAAAATCTATTGACATCTTACAAGAGCTGGTAGGCATGAGTCCCCCTTGGGCAAAAGGAAATATTTCAGGCCAATGTGGGCATTAGGAGAAGGCATTGTTGTCCACTAGACAGAGAGGAAAGATGAAATATTTATGAGTAGATGTGGAGTGCCTGAGGCTCCCATAGGCAGAGGAAGAGGCACTGAAGCCCTGCTATCATGAGATGACATTTACAGTCCTCTTGGACAGAGGGTGTGGATTTGAGGACCATTGGAACAAAAGGAGTCTTTCTGATGTCCCTTTCAGATGAGGTGTTGTATGTGAGACACAGTTAAGTGGAATTTTTGTGCCCTCCTTTATCAGAAAGTGAATGATTTGGAATAATTCTTGGTCAGAGTGGGTAATTATTGAGGACTTTTTTGACTGGAAGTGGAGTTTGGAGCCTGGGGCAGGTAGAGATGATCTCAGGCATTGTCAGTTTTAGAAGATAGATATTGGACCCTCTTAGATACAAAGGGTGCATTTGATACATAATATACAGAAATTGGTGGCCTAAGTATTGATGTTTAGGAGTAGAAGATTAAAGCAGACTTAAGAGTTTGCTTAAAGTCCCAGACCTCTTTAAGGATAAAGGAGTGTCGAGCCTACCTTGAGCAGGGGAGGTAGGACTGCTTCACAATTTAGAAGATTCCCATCTTCTAAAGATTCCCATCACACTGTGGTATGCCTGCCAGCAACCCAAGCATTATGCATCAGTCATGATTCAGCCTCTAAGTCCTCTTGAAGCTTATCATCAGTTATATGAGTGTATACATGAAGAATGGGAAAAAGGACAGATGACCTAAGTTTCAGGCTCTGTTAATGCAGGACATGGCTATGTGAAGTCCCTTTGGTCACACATATCTCCCTAGAGGCCATGGTTGGGGGGTTATGTTTGAAGCCCATATGTATGTGGGGATGCTCTGAGGATCCTTTGATCTTGATCCCTTTGGGCAAAATGAAATTTTTGAGGTCCCAATACTAAAATCCAGTTATTCTTATGAGTTACCTTGGATGGAGAGGGAAGGTTTAGGCTATTATTTGTAAGCAAAGAAAAACCTAAGGTCTACCCATCCTAAGGGAAGTTGTGATCATTCTTTGTAAAATTGATATGGTGTGAGATTCTTGGAGAATAGGGTGCTTTTAGGAGCCTGTATTCATAACTTCAACTTCTGAGGTCATCCTAAACTACTTGACTTAAAAAATACCTGGCCATGTTTAACCAAAAGCAAGATATGATTCTAGTTTCTACAGAGGGAATGGCATAAGGTTTACTTGGTCTGGGGTCTCTTTAGTCAGTAAAGAAATGACTTAGTCTCACTTTCAAAGAAACAGAAAGTTTGAGGGTCTTTCCACTAAATGAGTACTTTAGACCACCTTTGGCAAATGGGGAAGGTCTGTCATAGGCTTAGTCATAGGAGAGAGGTCTGTCATCTATTCGGACATTTGGACATGCCTGGCCAACCAGGGCAGAAAGGAAATATTAGGACATCCTAGAGGAATAGAACCAAAGATTCTATGGACACAAGTGGATTCTCTGAGGAAACCATTGTTAGGGGATGTTAATTTAAAGTTTTCTTGAGAAAAAAAGAACATCTGAGTGAATTTTCACTTCAGTGGCTTGATCTGCAGCCTCCTATTTCATAATTTTGTATTATATCGCTTTGAAATGAAAGGATGTGCCTAAATTTCCTTTGTGCAAAGAGAATAGAATATAGCCATCTTCCTTGATAGAGTATGTTAAATTTCTTTATTTCATCTTTACCTAACCTACAGTTTACCTTGGACTGAAGGACAAATCTAGACATCATTTATTAAGACAAAATTCTGAGACACACTCCATAATATAAGGAAGTTGTGTGGGTCTCCTCACATTAATGAATGGCCAAGTTTTCTTTAGATAAACAGGAATGATCTGAGGTTCCTTTTGCTTGAATGGAAAGTTCTGATCCCTCCTTAATCAAAGGGATAAGGAGTGAGTGCCTTTGGGAAGTTTTTGAGGTCCACATAACAAGAAAGAAGATTACAGTGTGAAAAATCCCATAATACTCTGAGCCAAAATTAAATGGATTACCATAGTTCATGAGGCTCTAGCATTGCTTCACCTTCTAAGTTCAGTTCTTCACAGTCTAGGGTATCCATATCTTTAGCTGAATCTAAAAGTGACACTGTATCAATAGCAGAATAAATAAACAGTTTGGGTGGGTGTGCCCAGTATGATTATCTCCTACAAGTTATGTCCAACTAGCCAGAATTGAGTCATTTCATACCTTGTCAGGTGGCTTTACTCAAGGAAGTGGCATGGAGTTTCAGGATTTGCTTTCTCTTTTGATTTCTGTGAACTTTAACCAGAGGGAGCAATGTTCCTTGGTCAGAGGTGAAATATCCCATGCACCCTTACCCAGAAGGGGGTGTTATGAGAGCCGATTCAGCTAGAGGGGAAAACTTTTAAGACCTCAGTTATCAGAGGAAAGAAAGAACCAACATTTTGGAAAGAGCAAGATGTTAGACCTATTAGACAGAAGGGGAACATTCCTGTTCACCTTTTATAGAGAAGGATGATCCAGGAACTTCATTACTCCATGTCTTCTGAGAACTCTAGAACTTCTGGTTTCCCCTCCACAAACCCCCTATTCCATTATCTCCTTCCTCTTGCCTCTATGATGTTGCTCCTCTATCCACTCACCTACTCTTGCCTCAGGACCCTAGCAATCCCCTGTGCAGAGGCATTGAGCTTCCACAGAACCAAGGGCTTCCCCTCCCATTGATGTCAGATAAGGCAATCCTCTACTACATATGCAACTATAGCCCTCCATGTATACTCTATGGTCGGTGGTTTAGTTCCTGGGAGATCTAGGGTGTCCAATTAGTTGACACTATTAATTTAATCCTATGGGGTTGCCATCCCGTTTAGCTCCTTCTGTCCTTCCCCTAACTGTTCCATTGGGGTCCCCATGCTCAGTCAATGGTTGGCTACAAGCATCTGCATCTGTGTTGGTCAGATGCTGACAGAGCCTCTCAGAAGACATCCATGCTAGGATCCTGTCTGCAGGTGCTTTGCATCAGCAATAGTGTCTGGGATTAGTGTCTGTAGATAGGATGGATTCCTAGGTGTGGTAGTCTCTGGATGGCCTTTCTTTCCGTCTCTGATCCACTTTTTGTCCCTACATTTCCTTTAGACAGGAAAAATTCTTGGTTACAATTTTTGAGATGGGTGGGTGACCCAATCCCTCAATCAGGGGCAGTGGTTATCCACTGGATATGGTCTCTACAGGTTCCATCTCCCCTTTTTTGGATATATCCCTGTTTACCTTCTGTAGGGGAAGATAGTCCAGGTATTCCAGGCCCCCACTTCTTCAGAGAACTCTCTGGGGACTCCACTGCACTCTTGACAGCAATCTGAGGTTTTTCTGACAGATTGGATCAAAATTCCCTACTTAAACTTACAGTAAGCCACACAGGTATGGACATGGAGAACAGGTAGGTACCTTTCTGGTTAGCTTTATAAAGATATGGTCTTGGATCCAAGCTGTGTGGCCTCCTCACCCCCATCAGGCATGGGACCTGAATCCAGAGTTCTGAGGTTGTTTTTGTTTTTGTTGCTGTTTTTGTTGGTTAAAAGTGTTTCCTAACAAATAAGATCTGAGGGAGAAACTCTAGTTCTCTTAGTTGACTCGTAGATCAGAGTCAACCTTGAACAAAAAGAAAAACTCCTATGCATTCAGAACCTGAATGTTTGAGATACACTCATTGATCACAGAGTCCATTCTGTAGCTTGCTTCATTAGAGGGGCATATCTCAGACCCCTCTCATGCAGACA
>JADRCC010176131.1:1298-12857 GCA_019843855.1 Hylomyscus alleni | reverse complement strand
TGCTCCCCATCCCCGTGCTCCCCATCCTCCTGCTCTGATGCTACATCTTTCTCTAAGTTTCTGAATTTTGTTTTGGATAGTACTAATACAGATGTCCCGTTTATGGCTGAGCATTCAGGTTCATATTCTCACTACTTCAACAACACACATCTCCACAGGCAAACAGCACTTACTCAAATGCATAAACACACTATTTTACTGACAACGTCTACATTTTAGAAGCTCAAATTAAACTTTTTCCTTGAACCACAAAAGTAATTTTAGGAGTAATAATCACACATGTACAAATATTTTTGATAATGATGGTCTACTGTGTGCTAGCTAGGTTTCCTGGGTGATAATGACCTTATCCCTAGAGGAGAAGAGTTGGAAAATACAAGCTTTAAATTTTGCATTATTATTTTTGATTTTGTTCAATCAAATTGTTTTAACTTCCAATCTCTCTGGACTGGTGTCCTGAGCAGACCTTGGGCACAAGCTCTGAAGCCAGTCCCACAACACCGAGAGGAAGCTGCTGCACTCCCAGGTGCTCTAACAAGCCCAGGGTCACAGGATCCCAGAATCACAGGATCACAAAGACAGTCTGACTCTGAGGAGTTCTGACACAACCAGGATCAAAGGAAGGATTGACTCCAGTCAGATTTAGCAAGAGCAGGTAGCACAAGAGATAACCAGATGGCAGGAGGCAAGCGTAAGAAAATAAGACAAACCAAGGTTACTTGTTTTCATCAGAACCCAATTCTCCCACCATAGCAAGTCCTGGACACATCATCACACCAGAAACACAAGATTCAGATCTAAAATCACTTATTATGATGATGATGCAGGACCTTAAGAAAGACATAAATAGCACCCTCAAAGAAATACAGAAGAACACAGGTAAACAACTAGAAGCTCTTTAAGAGGAAACACAAAAATCCCTTAAAGAACTACAGGAAAACACAATCAAACAGGTGAAGGAAATGAGCAAAACCATCCAGAGTCTAAAAATGGAAATAGAAATAATAAAGAAATCAGAAAGAGAGACAACCCTGGAGATATAAAACCTAGGAAAGAAATCAGGAGTCATAGATGCAAGCATCACCAACAGAATATAAGAGATAGAAGAGACAATCTCAGGGGCAGAAGACACCATAGAAAACATTGACACAACAGTCAAAGAAAATGCAAAAAGCAAAAACCTCCTAACTCAAAACATCCAGGAAATCCAGGACACAATGAGAAGACCAAACCTAAGGATAATAGGTATAGAAGAGAGTGAAGACTCCCAAGGTAATGGGCCAGTAAATATGATAATGATAGAAGAAAACTTCCCTAACTTAAAGAAAGAGATGCCCATGAACATAAAAGAAGCCTACAGAACTCCAAATAGAATGGACCAGAAAAGAAATTCCTCCCGTCATATAAAAATAAAAACACCAAATGCACTAAACAAAGAAAGAATTTTAAAAGCAGTAAGGGAAAAAAGGCAAGTAACATATAAAGGCAGGTCTATCAGAATTACGGCAGACTTCTCACCAGAGACTATGAAAGCTAGAAGATCCTGGGCAGATGTCATTACAGACCCTACAAGAACACAAATGCCAGCCCAGGCTACTATACCCAGCAAAACTCTCAATTACCATAGATGGAGAAAACAAGATATTCCATGACAAAACAAAATTTACACAATATCTTTCCACAAATCCAGCTCTATAAAGGATAATAGATGGAAAAACATCAACACAAGGAGAAAACTACACCCTAGAAGAAGCAAGAAAGTAATCTTTCAACAAATCCACACAAATCTAATTTCACCTCTTACAACAAAAACAACAGTAATTGACAATTACCTTTTCTTAATATCTTAATATGAAAATTAATATTACCAACATATCCTAAGCAATTGAAATCCAAAAATATGAGGAATTAGAAATTTGTTGATTGTCATCCAATGGTCTCTAATTTGGTAATTGGAGAAATAGGTCCAATATTGTACTATCTATATACACTTTCAGATTGTGACGGTATCTTGCTGTGTACAACATAAGGGTCTTGAAATTTTGCTTCTCCTATCTCAGCCTCTCTATTAGTTGTATTGTCTATTTCATGTTTTTACGTTATACTATGGTTTTCAGAACAGCTTATATATTTCAAAAGTATACCCAAGGGAGACATAGACAATTAACTTGGGAGGTGGCTTGTAGGAAAGAGAACAACAAAGAGTGAGACTGAATGCTTTGCTTGACATTTGTAACTCTTGTATCAAGTTTGAAGAAGAGGACTTTATAAGTTACTCTTTCTCTGAGATGAATGCTCTTCCAAATTATCACAGTCAATGAACCAGATTCTTACTCACACCTAATGTCTGTGCCACCCTCCAAGCAGAACCATTTTTCATTGAAACAGTTGATGAATGACTTTATGGATAGACTATCTTAATAAACACACCATTTCTTAAATGAATATAACCTGTTCTCTGTGGGCTGAGAATAAAATCACTCACTCAAGTGAAATAGTTTTGACCATAGCAGGAAGTCTGTATCCAAAATTCGTGCCTACAATTCATTCCTTGGCACAGCAGAACTCTCAACTCTCAGCTAAGCTACGATGGAGGTAAAATCCTTCAGTGATTTGAGGGTCATTGAAGTACAGCCTTATTACAATGAAATCCAATGTCTAAAAATTGTTCTTATTTTGGGCTTGTACCACAATAAGAGCCAAAATTTTTAACTCTATTAAATACAAAACAAACAAACAAAAAGACTTTATATATTAATGTTCATTTAAGAAAATACTAGTAGTGATGTATTATTGTGAAATATACAGTTAATATGTTTGGAGTTATTTAAAATTTATACTGAGAAAAATGTATGTATTTTCAGTCTTGCTGTAGACAAGCATCTACATAAGACTGTTAAATTGATTGTTGTTTTATATCAAACAACTTTTATAATACTCATTATTATTGTTATAATATTTTATAATTTCAAGGAATATGACAAAAAAAGATATTGTAGATATTGAAGAGGGGTCTCTGGGAGGACTTGGGGTACAAAAGGGAAACAAGAATGTGATTTAATTCTATTTACTTAAAATATGTTTTAAAATGTTAACAAATTCAGACAAATTGAAATCATGTAACTTTTCTCATCATAAGGCAATAAAAGTTAAAAAAAATGATTCTGAAAAAAAAAGAAAATCGACTTAACCACAAAAAAAATTGTTTTAACTTAAATATTCCACTTCCCAACAAAGAATTTTTAAACAATAAATGTCCATGACTCAAAATTTAGTCAAGGCACCTTTTATATGATGTCTACACTGACCACAGTGCCTTAATTTAAAAAAAAATCAATGGGAGAGAGAGAGAGAAATTCCTTAGCAGTAAGCTTTTTCATTAGAAAGGGAACCTCGAGCTTCTAGCTTCTCCTCTCTGATTGCCAGATACCTCTGATGGCATTTCTCTGTGTATACATTAAGCAAGATTGTTGTTATGCTTTATTTTTATTTACATTAATAAATCAAGCTCTATACAGAAGAGAACAGGAAATGTTATATCCTGATGGCCAATTTATAGCATGTGGCAAATTTAAGCATTCAAAATGATGTCTGTCTGGAGCAGCGTGAGCCACCAAATTTTAATGATGGACATACAAGCACATTCATCCAGAACTACCTGACTGGATTAAAAATTCCTACCCTAGTAAAACAATATTTGATGATCTCAGTGAGGTAGTAATTGGTATTGGTGTGGGAGGTGAAGTATCAGTGTACTATACCATGTTTAGTTGTGTGGATCTGTTCAGCTGTCCTCACAAGTTCACATCTATGAATACATTCAGTGAGTTAAATCTCCAAAGCCATTGAGAAGAGATTCAGACATTATTCTTTAATCATTATTAAAACCGAAGTCTATAGTGGGAGAAGGAAGTAAAGAAGTAAAGTAACAGTGAGCTAATCATACCCTTAGTCCAATCTCTCAGGGAGACTTAATTTAAATTTTTTGCCTTTCAATATAGCCCATTCGTTTTTCTCTACCACATCCACCAGTTCAACCCAAACACAAAGATATAGTCCCAGGAGTATAATTTCTACACCATACGTTATTCTTCTTCCTTTGAGTGCATTTAACTTAAATCTGTTACAGTATTAATTAACTGGACCCCTCAGAGCTTCCAGGGACTAAACCACCAACCAAAGATTATACATGGGCTGGTCCAAGGCCCCTACTACATATGTAGCACAGGACTGCCTTATCTGGCATCAGTGGGAGGGGAGGTGTTTGGTCCTGTGGAGGCTTGACATCCTAGAGCATGCAAGAGGGGTGAGATAGGAGTGGGTGGGTGGATGAGCACACTCTTAGAAGCAAAGGGGAGAACGAGGGGTGGATGGTTCTTGGATGGGAGACCGGGAAGAGGGATAACATTTGAAATGTAAAAAAATAAAATGATCAATAAATTAAAAAAAAATCTGTTATGTCAATATTAGATCCTCATTTTAGCCTAGTATTGTTGAATATGTTGTGATATTTCTCTTTCTTTTTCAAAGTCTTTCTTATGTCTGTTAGGTGTGCATTGAAAGCATGGGAAATGAGATAAAAGGAAAGGATGCAAGCTCTTAGCTTTATAAGAAAATTATTGCTTGTTTAAAGTAGTCAGAAAGATTGAAAGAGCTAACACAGGATAACAACCCTAGATCTTTACAGTTTATATAATGGATGAGAAGACAAAAACAATAATTTAACAGTTATTAAGAAAGTTGGGCACTTGATGAGATGAGTTACTAGTTAACAGTGCCCATTGCTCTTACAGGGGATCTGAATTTGGTTCTCAGTATCCATGTTGAGTGGCTCATAAATGCCTGTAACACCAGGTAGGGGAATCTGATATTCTATTCTTGCCTCAAGAGGCACCATCTCTCATGTATGAATATGCTGAGATATGCACACATATACCATAAAAAATAAACTGTAAAACATAAAAGTTAAAATTAAGAAAATTTATCCAAAATTATTCTAATAGTTTTCTGTTGGGTGATCACTGCCTTTGTCTTTCCTAGAGGTAATGGGACCCTGAGAGTAGGGCAAACTGCCCTTAGTTACTGGGGGAGGGGCAGAGGGTGTCTTCACACCAATTCTAATAGTATGGTTGGTTTTCCTCTGTTCTCTGGAATTACTGGTATTAATTTAAACCTTCATAGTTTATGTACAGGCCACTTTTGAAGCAATGCTATGTGCACTTTTAAATGTCTCAATGATGGGTAAAACGTTTTTATATACTCTACAGCTGTGCATTCATAATGTTTTGTTTAAAGGAGAAAGTATGTTTCTCAAAATTAATTGGTATAAATCAGAGCTCATTGGCCAGCTTTAGCATTCACAAATCGTTAACTGGAAGTCCTATTTAAAGGATGCTTGGTCCTCTTAGCTTCCAGTCTGAGCTATTCATGCTACATGAATACCAGATGAAATGGAGCCTTGTCTTACCCTGCTGTACCTACTTGAAAATGAATGAATGCTAAATTTTGTTTTGACTAGGAGCTAAATGATAATTCCCTAGCAGCCTTCATGTAGACTCCAGACGAGATAATATAACTAACCCAAAGATTTAACACCACATGTTGATATTTTTGTGAGATTCAACTAGAATGCTATTTCTTTCTAATTTGTATTGCATTCTTGAAATATATATATATATATATATATATATATATATATATATATATATATATTGAATAAATGATTTTATATATATACTACCTAAGGCTTATCATTATGCCCAAGCAAGGTTAAAAATTACTATATAGACTAGTAGATCTGAATTTTTAATAATTAAATAGCAAAAACATGAAGTCAAGGCTATTTCCTAACCATCTGATCATTGTGCATGATATCAGGCCCTCCTAACATCACATTGAGTCTTGTTTAAAATTACATTAAACATGATCAAATAAAGTTTCAGCATAAGTAATTATATTGTTTTTTCATATCCAAAGTTCAGTGTAGTAAACTCTACCTTAAAATACTGAGGTGAGAAAACTATTATGTTCTTAAGATAAGTTTTTAGAAAGCTTGAAATCCTATTGAGAAAACAGAACCCTGACTGTGACAAAACAAGGCCTGAGATGGAAAAAAAATACATCTGTTATTTTTTTTATCACACGAGTAGGAAAATCAGTACCTCTACTAGAGACCCTTTGAGATGAATCTTTGATTCACTGATGGGGGAATCTGTACAATGTTACACACGTGAGAGAATGCAACTGAAGGATAGGCCAAGATGAGTGAACACGTGTCAAATGCTTTGGGAAAAGTGATACTACTTTCTTAGATACTTAGTATATCAAAACAAGCAAGAGACACATGTAGAAAATTCTATCACTCTTGGTTCAAATGTGCTTCCCTTGTCTGAAAAAGAACCCCACACTTCCTTTTTTTGAAAGCTCTCATGTAGACCCCTATTTCTTCCATGATTCTTATGGCAGCAAAGACAGCTGCAGTCATCAGCTACATTTATATAACAAATCACACCCAAAACGTAGTGATTTAAAACAGTGGAATTTTTATCATTCCTTGATGACTACAGATCAAGTCTCAGAATGGCATTACTGGGTGTTTCTGGGTTTGGGGTTTCTTACAAGGTTGCAGATACATTTGTTCAGAGTCAGTTTTCTAAATGGCTAACTTGAGGCAGAGTCTGTGTCCAACAATCCTGAGTACTCAGCGGTAACTGGCCAGAAAATGCAAGTCGTTGATGGAAAAAAGGTTAATTCTTCAATGTCCTCCAGGCATAAGGGGAGCCTTTCTCTAAGCTGAAAGATACTGTGCAACTGCAGTGAGCAAAAATATCCAAGATGGTTATGATGGAAGCCATGGTTCTTCTGAACTAAGTTTCTCAGTCTGGAGTGTGGTGGGGGAAAGGAGGAACAAAGAGGAAGAGGAAAAGGAGGAGATTGTATTACATCACATCTGCCACAATAGTTTAATCAGACCAGCCCTGTCACAATGTAGTAGACTATACAAGGCAATAGGAGGATTCTGGTTAGTCACTGTGATGTAAGTTAGGAGTACATATCTGCATTGAGTTTGACCAGAGTCTTTGATAGCCATGAAGCAGCTGAATTCTCTCAAATTTCGTTCAGTAGTACTATGCAGCTTCCAAGCTAATGCCTCCAATGCTTGCCACTCAGTGTTCTTAAACAAAGAAAGCAAGAATTAGAGAAAAGAATGTAAGTGTAAGAAATAATCAAGCAAATACATAAATACTTTTTACCACTTCCAGACATCACCTTATCTCTCATGTATGGCCCATTGCCAGACTTGAGGCCTGTTCATAACATGACTGTTTGCACTAAGTTGTTGGATATGTCACTTTAATCTGCATACTACTTTAGTATGCATAGTTGACTTAAGTACCTCATTGTGCTGCATAATATTTCCATATTCCCTGTAACTGAGACTTGAGGAGGCTTTTCAATTTTGCCAACCAGTAAGAACTTTTTCTTTTACTTTTCAATTTTGTTGAAATTAGATTTTGTATATACAATATATTCTGATTATGGTCCTTTCCCTTCCCCCAACTTCTCCCAGACCCTCTCCACATCACCGTCCACCTGAATCCACACTCTATCTCTCATTAGGTTATAAATAGATGTCTAAAATGTCATAATAATAAAATAAAATTAGGCACAATAAAAACAATAAACCAAAATAGGACAAAAGAAACACAGCAGAAGGAAAAAAAGGAATCAAATAAAAGTCTCAATCAATTTATATAAATGGAGGGAGACACACACATTCACCCACTGAAATTCCATAAAAACCACAAAACCAGGAACCACACAAAGGACCTATAAAGTTAAAATAAATTACACTGATGAAACATTATGAGTCAAAGAACTTCCAGAGATACCATGGAGATTGTTTTGTGTTGACAATCTACTGCAGCTCATGAGACATGTCCTTGAGAGCAGTTTGAACACTCAGAGAAACTCAGTTGAAGAAAACTAACTTTTCATTAGCAAGTGCTTGTCAGTTGGAGAGAGCTTTTGGCTGAGAGATGAGGACTTGTTATGTAGACATAGAACCTTTATCCAAACTCTTTTCCTTTTTCAAATTTGAGTTTGTGTGTGTGTATGGTAGGGATGAGTGTGTTTATGTGTGTGTGTCTGTGTTGGGGTGCTGAGTGTGTGTGAAGAGGGTGAGTGTGTGTGTCTGTGTTTGGAGGTGAGTGTGTGTGTGTGTGTCTGTGTATAGGGGGTGAGTGTGTGTCTGTGTATGGGGTGGGGGTGAATGTGTGTACCTGTGGGAGGGGTTGAGAGTGTGTGTGTGTTTGGAAGAGTGAGTGTGTGTGTGTGTGTCTTTGTCTGTGTGTATGTGTGTTTATATGTATGTACATGCCACAGTGCATGTACAGAAGCCAGAGAATGACTTGTAGCAATCTGTGTTCTTCTATTATATGTATCAATAAAAGATTCATGAATTTGAGAGGAAAATTTGGGCACAGAACGAGTGAGAATAGGGAGAGGAAGGAACAAAATTATGTAAATATAATGCTGATGCTATAAAATTCTCAAAATGTTAAAAATTAAGTGCAAATGAATTCATTCTTGTCCTGACATCCCTTCCTTCTTTGCTTGCCCATTAAGAGCAAGGAACTCCTGGTGGGTTTTCCTTCTTTTTTCTTCCTTCCTTCCTCCTTTCCTCCCTTCTTTCCTTTCTTTCTTTCTTCCTTTCTTTCTTTCTTTCTTTCTTTCTTTCTTTTACTTTCTTCCTTTCTCTGTTTTTATTACTTTTTTAGTTGAGTCTACTGGTCTTCGTATGGGGTCACGTTCATCCTCAGCTTCTTCCAGCCTTTCCTTAATTCAACCACAGGAACCCCCGACTTCAGTCTAGTGGTTGAATGTAAGTATCTGCTTCTGTTTCAGTCATCTGATGGGTTCTCAAAAATCCGGTCTTTTCCACACAATCTTCCTAGGTTGGATAAGGATTATGGCAGATGTTTGTACAGGTTCTTATAATATGGAAATGTCTTTGACTTTTGTAAATATTTCTGTGTCTATTGGATAGGAGAACAAGACTTGCATCATATAGAATCAAATTCACAATTAATAGTTTGACCCATGTTACAGTCCCTTTTAATAGACATACTTTGAACACCAAGTCTAAGTCAATAAAAGGCATAAATTGAAAAAAATTCAAATGTACATAAGCATGAAAAGCTTTTTAAAATACAGACAGGAGTGACAGCCTCTAGGTCAGTGATTCTCAACTTTCCTAATGCTGCAACCCCTTAATATACAGTTCCTCGTGCTGTGGTGACCCCAATCATAAAATCATTCTTGTTGGTACTTCATAATTGTTATTTTGCTAGTGTTATGAATCATAATGTAAGTGGTTTTGGAGACAGAGGTTTGCCCAAGGGGTTACAACCCACAGGTTGAACCGATGCTCTAGACAGTTGTTTTTAGCATCAGGGATGTCACATGTTTACTGAACTTTAGAGTAATTTACTTGACACTTTTGATCCTAAATTTCCTGTTCTAAATAACCATAACAACTAACTGCTAAATTGGAGAGTTTAAATAGCCAGCATAAATGTCATTAATTGTACAAAGATTACTACATGCTCATATATAACAGCGATTATATAATAAACACTTAGGAAGAGCTGAAAAGTTCTGAAACAATATACATATACAAATAAGAAAACCCAGTGGTATAAATTACAAATGCTAGATAATTTTAGTAAGATATTTATTAGCAATTGATTACAATATATTATGCCATGACCAGTACAGCCTGAATGCACATGATGATCAGAGAACATGTCAATTTTGTGGAACACTGCCTCATATACTGTTACATGTTAAACATGTGCAAAAAGGCCCACAGTTCAAATAATAAAACAAGAAATATAATGCCTACTGATGTATAACATAATATACAGTGCTATTTATTATAACAATTATAATGATTTTTCTTTGTCCCTTATATTTGATTCTACCAAATATCTTGGAAAGATCAAACCATGGCTTCATTAAGATACTAAAAGCAAAGAATGATATAAAATACATTTTATCATTTCTAAAAATGTTAAACTTTGATAATTGAGCATAAGTGAGAAAAACAATGATTGAAGAAATAGTTTTTACGAATACATACACTATGCAGGTAGTTCAACGATGTTATGAATCTTCTGAATAAACGTCAATGGTGTTTTAGTTAAAAAAGATCAGATTCAAAATTACATGTTCAGTATGGTTACCGACCTTTAAAATATTATGGGGTACTTATGACCCATTATCTTGATTTCTAATAGCTTTAAAATCATGCATATAATCTCTTTTAGTTTCTAAAATATTGACAATATTTTATGGAAAATAATAAATTTGTAATGTGATTTAAGGGATATATATTCCTAATCTCCAACTGACAATCAGATTATTAAATCATTAGAATATGGATCACTTACTTAAATACATAAGTTAAAGCCAGTTTTTGTAAGCAATCAGGAACAGGAATTAAGGCCATGTGAGTTTGTATCAATATCTGTCCTCCTATTCTGAGTCTTTAAAATTAAATTTTAAAATACATTTGGAGGCCCATATGACTTTGCAATCAATGATATATAGCACATTACTAGAACGTTGCCATAGAAGGACACAAGCTGACACTCTTCAGTTGTAGAGGATGAATTCTGAAAGCAGTGTCTGAACTTAAGCTAGGGTATTGCACTCTTTCAAGAAATGTCTTCCTTTTCTCTTTAGGTGATAGCTATGGGCCTTCCTCTCTCTATAAAGTCACACACTCAACTTCATCCCCACCTCAACTTTGACCTCACTGGTACTGTCTGGTAAGAACCCTATAGTTACATTTACACTGCCTGGAAATTTGAAGATGAAGTTCTCAGGGGTCATCCTTCCTTTAAGTACATCAGGAGAATCCATTTGGCCACATAATATCACATATTCAAGAAAATCTTTTAGCCCTTTGTGTATACTCATATTACTCAATTATTGAACTGAAATATGGTTTGCAGACTATCACTCTAGTTTCTTCTGAAGAAAGAAAGAAAAATTGGCACAAGGTAAAACAATACAGATTTAAGTATACATACATACTAGACGTTTTTTCTTTCCTCTGAACCCAATAACCGCTGTGTTGTAAATCTTCAATAAATAAATAAATACACACATACATATTTTTAATCACATATTCAAAGACTCGGGGCATTTTGGATTTTGATGAAAAATATTTTTTCTTTTTTTTGTTTTTTGTTTTGTTTGTTTGTTTGTTTGTTTTCTCAAGACAGAGTTTCTCTGTGTAGCCTTGGCTGTCCTAGAACTCACTCTGTAGACCAGGCTGGCCTCAAACTCAGAAATCCACCTGCCTCTGCCTCTCAAGTGCTGGGATTAAAAGCGTGTGCCACCACCACACGGCATGCAAAATACTTTTTCGTGTCATTATTTTTTTTATGTAAGAGAGCACATACAAAATAGTAGGCAGTATAAAACACTACATGGATAAAAGTGTTGGTGAGAGTTTGTTGTTTTAGACACAAAATTTACTTATAATAA
>JADRCC010176099.1:2215-15651 GCA_019843855.1 Hylomyscus alleni | reverse complement strand
ATATATATATATATATATATATATATATATATATATATATATATATAACAGACACATACAAAATTAAAAAATGAAAAGTGCTAAAGTGCTGCTGGGGCCTACTTCTAGCTCAGAAGCTATTGACAGTTGATGGCTGCCAAGGAGAGTCAGTTTTATTCATGGCCCTTGGTAGGTGGGAGAGGTCATGGATATGGGAGGAGTTAGGATGAGAACTGTGGTAAATATATGATCAATATACACTGTGTATATATATAAAATTCTCTAAGAATAAAAAGTTTTCTACTAAAAGTTTGAAAAGAAAATCCTTTATTTTAGATAAATGTTGTTTTTATTCTTATTTTTGGAGATTACACATACATCATTTCTCCCTTGTGTTAACACCCTCCAAAGCCTCCTATATACCCCTCCATCTTCTCTTTCAAATTCATGACTTTTTTTTGAATTAATTGTTAAGTTTGTATGCATGTGTATATACATGCATATTCACAAATGTATCTTGTTCAGTACTTGTACTGTAACTTGTATTATGTTCTTAGGGCTACCCATTTGGTGTTGGATAACCAGTTGGTGTGCTCTTCTCTGGGGAAGACTATTTCTTCGGCTCTCAGCATTCTTTAGTTGCCTAAGTTTGTGTACTTTGTGTAGGGCTGAGGTCTGGTAAGCTTTCCTCTGTCCACTTCTTGTCTATTATTGTTGTCTTAGTGAACCTCATCCTTAGGCTATTGATGACATATCACCATGTGGCTTCTGACCTTTTAGGAGACACAACCTCTCAGCGAACTCCTGATCCTCTGTCTCTTACAAACTTTTCTCTCCATTTTCTGCAACGTTCACTGAGCCTTAGATGTGGGAGTGGTTTTATAGATATATCCTTTGAGTTTAGGCTTGACAACTCTGAATATTGATTGGTTGTGACCTTTTGTAATGATCCCCATCTGTTAAAAAGAGAAGTTTCCTTGATTAGGGTGAGAACTACACAGATCTATAGCTGTAAGAACAAATATTTAGAATGTAGATAGGTTATAGGACAGATAGGATATAGATAGATATTCTATATAGAATATATGTATAATAGAAAACACTTTCTTTTTGTTTTTTTTTGGTTTTTTTTTTGTTTTTTTGTTTTTTTGTTTTTTTTTTTTTTTTGAGACAAGGTTTCTCTGTGTAGCCCTGGCTGTCCTGGAACTCACTCTGTAAACCAGGCTGGTCTCTAACTCAGAAATCCGCCTGCCTCTGCCTCCCAAGTGCTGGGATTATAGGCGTGCGCCACCACCGCCCAGCAGAAAACACTTTCTTTTATCAAAATATATTTGCTGTGTGTGTCATGTACTTTGCCTCTTGCTTGAGCTACCGTGAGAACTAGAGAAAGTACCAGATTCCCCTGGGATCACAGAGTGTTCCTGTCGTGCAAAGCAGAGTACAAAAGTCACAGGGACAGGCAAGTTACAAAGAACTTAACTCCAATCAGGTTTGGAGAAGAGTCTCACATGCTGATGCAGCTTAAAAGATGCTACTGGAGAAATATTTGCAAATAGCAGAGAAGGAACAAACTGCACATGTAAAGCCTCATTGGGAAAAGGGTTAACCAAACATAAAGCTATGGAAAAGTCAGGACTGTAGAGATGGCTCTGTGGTTAAGAGCACTGGCTGCTCCTCCAGAAGGCCTGGGTTCAATTCCCAGCACCTACATAGCAGCTCATAACTGTCTGCAACTCCAGTTCCAGGGGATCTGATACCCTCATACCTAGGTATTTAAAACAAAAGAAATTCTGTTTTTTTAAAAAGAAAGAAAACCAAAATGCTTAGGATATATTTAAAGAGGTGATTAGATACAGAAGCCCAACTCAATGCAAATGGAAGTGACATAAGAGGCTAAGTCAACAAGAGATGCAAAGCTGCACCTGAAAAACAAAACAGTAACTATCAGAGAGCTTGTATTGGGGTAAGATACATCAAAAAGTACAAGGATCATTTAATGCTGATAAACAACACAAGTCTACAATAATAAAAGAAGAGCCCAAGTTTAGTTATGCACCAAATAATGCATTTTTGATACATATACCACCCAACAGATACTTGAAAGCATGCAGGACTGTGAGATGCTTAGTGGGTAAACATGGCATCTGGCAAGGCCAGCCTGGTGATGTGTGATTTCAAGAACCCATACAGAGGTAGAAGGACACAATGAACTCCACAGATAATGTCACACCTCCACATGTGTGCTATTATACACGCCACACACAACACATAACAGTTCATTTTTTAAAGATCTCACAATTCCCTTTGTGTTTTTATTCATTTTTATTTTGGTATCTGGAATGGTGTTAGCAGCAACCCTGAGGTCCAAAGGGCTATGACTAGAGGGATTTTTTGGTTGGGATGAAGGTTTCAGTTTATAGTTGACACAACTTAAGATTCTAAAAAAATGTGTCTAATGAACTAGTAGATCTTGAAAGGCAGAATTGATATGATATTGCTACCATGAAAATAAATAGCTTGAAGAGGAGAAAAATGTTCATTATTAAACCCTTAGGATTCATCAAGGGCTCAGCTCTGTCTTTCACACAATAACACACAGCAGTCATTAATATTTACCATTGTTAATTGAACACCTAATAAGTTCAGTGACCATATTTACAAGATAAATGAGACAAAGTGAGTCCTTCAAAAACTGTTAGTGTAGGAACTATTAATGCTATTATCAAGAAAGGTAGTAGAGTCTAGGAGGCAGAGGTTTGTGTAGTGTCTCACAACTGTAAATATTATCACTGGGTATCAAAATCACACACATGTGAAATCTAAAATGGACATTTTTATCCTCCCCTTTCCTTCTCTTTCTCTCTCCTCCCTTCCCTTCCCCCATCCCCTCCCTCCCTCCCCACCATGTGTGTGTACTCTTCTGTGTATACTGAAGGTTGACCCTAAGGTCTTGCATTTGCCAGGAGAATGCTCTATCATTGAGCTATATTCACAGTCCTTTAAATTCACTTTTTATTTTGAGACAGAGATTCACTAAGTTACCCAGGCTAGCCTTGAACTTACAGTCTAGGAATACTTAGAATTTGCACTCCTTCTCTTTTAACCTCCTGAGTATCTGGAATAACAAGCCTATGCAATAAAACCTGACTTTTTTGTGGTTGTGTTTCCATGTGTATTTTGTTTCACATATTTGAGTGGTATGTGTGTATGCATGCCTGCGGAGGCCAGAAGTCAATGTTGGGTTGCTCTATACCTTACTATGAGCAGACAGGGCCTCTCATTGAACCTGAATCTTGTTTATTTGGTTAGACTTTCTGGTCAGTGAGTCCCAGTGATTTATTTTTTTAATCTCTGCTACTCCAGAGTTGGAATTTCATGAAAGTTCTCTGCCTGGCTTTAAGAAATATGGGTTCTTATCCTTCCACTGGGGGTCCTGCCTGGCTACAGGTGGTGGCCTAATCATATTCCATATTCCCACTGCAAGGAGTGTCAGCTAAGGTCACCCACGTTGACTCCTGGGAGTATCCCACATCTCAAATATCTGGCACATCCTAGGGATGTGGGACACTCCCCAACTGCACCCTCAGTTGCAGATTTCCATTCATTCTCCTGGTCCTTTGTCCCTCTCTTCTGTCTCTCACCACAACTGATCCTGACCTCCCATGTCCTCATCCTGTCTCCCACCCATTTCCCTTCCTCCATTTGCCTTCTATGACTATTTTATTCCCTTTTCTAAGTGAGATTCAAGCATCATCACTTGGGCTTTCCTTATTGTTTAACTTCTTTGGATCTGTGGAGTGTTTCCTGGGGAAGGACTGAAGGCCCTGGAGGGGATAGGAGTTCTGCAGGAAGGCCAATAGAGTCAACTAACTTAGACCCTTAGGAGCTCCCAGAGACTGAGTCACCCACCAAAGAGCATACACAGGCTGAACTGAGGTCCCAGCGCATATGTAGCAGATGTGCAGTTCAGTCTTCATGTGAGTCCTGAACAACTGGAGCAGGAGCTGTCTCTGAAGCTGAAGCCTGACTGTGGAATCCGTTTCCCTAACTGGGCTGCCTTTTCTTGCCTCAGTCGAAGAGAATGTTACTAACTCTGCAGAGACTTGTATACCAGGGTGGGAGAATACTCAGGGGAAGCCCACCCTCTCAGAGGAGAAGGGGATTGAGGAGGGATTGTAGTGGGGGGACTGGGCAGGGGCAGCAATCTATATGTAAAAATGAATAAATAAATTAATTAATGGGAAAAATGTGGGTTCAATCCCCGACACTGTTAATGATACTTTGTTGTACTTGCAGACAGGATCCTAGCATGGCTATCCTCTGAGAGGCTCTACCCAGTAGGGAATGGAAGCAGATGCAGAGACCCACAGTCAAACAATAGATGAAGCTCAGGGAATCTTGTGGAAGAGTTGGGGGAAGTATTAAGGGACCCGAAGAGGACAGGGACGCCATAGTAAGACCAACAGAGTCAACTAACCTAGACCCTTGGAGGCTCTCAGACTGAGGCATCACCAAAGAGCGAGCACGGGCTGGATCTAGGCCCCTGCACATATGTAGCAGATGTGCAGCTACATATGCAGTTTCCCCGACAAGTGAAGTGGGTGTTTGTCCCTGAACCTGTTACCTGCCTGTAGATCCTATTCAGCTGCCTTGTCTGGTCTCATGGGAGAGGATAAACCTATTTTTGCAGAGACTTGATGTGCCAGGCTGAAGTGATACCAGAGGGGACACCCCTTTCTCAGAGAAAAAGGTGAGGGGAAGTTGGGGGAGGAGCTATGTGAGGGGACTGGGAGGAGAGGGAGTGCTGATACTGGACATAAAGTAAATTAATTAATTAATTAAAAATAAAGACACATGACCGCAAAAATAATTGTGGCTTCTGTGGATCCAATTTTACAAGGTAAACCATCTCCTAGCCCCAGGCTTAATTTCCTTAACACTCTGTTTACTTCTATTAATTCATCCTTTTTTTTTCTGAAAGCAGGCACTGAAAATGCTGCCCATGGTATAAAATGGCACCAAAGCCAGATGACCTGGGCCCTTTGGAGCATGGCTGCTTTTATGTTTATTTCTGACAGGGTTTCAGGTGCACTCTGGCTTTGAACTTTCTATGCAGTTGATTTCTTTGAACTTACGACCTTCATTCCTTATGACACCTCCCCAGTCTGATTGCAGGAGCGCACTACCCCATCTACTCATCCAGAGCTGGAGACTGAACCCATGGCTTCATGTGTGCTAAGCATACGTCCTAGCAGCTGAGCCACATCCTCAGCCCCAAGCTTGCAATTTTTAATGTTTTTAAATAAACACTGGTCATGTTTATCACAAATCAAGCTGCACTTTTAAAGAACACATTTGGCTGGACGTTGTGATCTTGATAAATGTGTTTGTACCGGAGCTAGAATTCCCAGCCCCATCTTTTTCAGGCTCCTTTGTCATATGTGAATGGTGAGCTCGTGAGAGCAGAAAGGTTGGACCACTTTGGCATCCCGGAGCCTGCTCAAGGACCCCATGTCCACAGGTAAGTGACGGTCCTTAGGAAATGAAGCTTTCAGGTAACATAATCTCTTAAAAGTGAATGTCAACATTTACATTTTTGTGTTAACATTGTGCTTTCCTCTTTCTCTGAGATGTGAGCCTGACAGCATACATATTTCAAACACATGTCTCATCAAGGAAGAAGAGGTCTGTCACAGTATTCCTTTTGAGATGGTGTCTCATGTAACCCAAGTTCGCCTCACATTTACTAGATAGCCAAGAATGATCCAGAACTTCTGCTCTTTTTGCCTCCATTTCCCAAGGGCGGGGATTCTAGGTACACAAAGCTATACCTGGTTAATGTGGATGGATGGAACCCAAGGCTACATGCATGCTAGGCAAGTACTGTTCCTACTGAGGCACATCTTCAGCTTTTTTTGTGGAGGAAAATATATGTACCCTTTATTATACACCCTGAGTCTAAGACTCATCCCACTGTTTTGTTAGATAATCTTGAGAATGTTAGGAATGCAAAGTTGTCCATTTAACAGTGGGGAATGAGTTCTCCTCTTTCCTGAGAGGACTGACTAGCATCCCCACAGAGGCCATCTACTTTCTGACACATGTAGGAACTGTATTGGTTGTCTCTTTTCAAGGCATATATAAGATTTCCAGACAGAGGCGGAACCACTCTTCAGAGAAGTCCCAATGGTGTTGATATAACACACAATGTATTTACCAGTACTCTAGCTCCTCCAGTGCCTTGCATTCATTGTGATGTGTATCATGGTGATGGTGAACAACAGACCAGACAGTCTGATTGTTGAAGTGGAAGTTTCTGGATGTGTTAGGTTATTCAGACTCATGGTATTTCGCTGATACAAACTCATGTGGTGTTTTGCTAAGATAAGACCTGTGGAAGGTCACGTGATATTTGGAGATAAGATAAGTAGCACTCAATGGACAGTGACAGTGCACTTGCATAGCTAGTCACTAGCAATGCTTTGTTGTTCTTTGAAGTCTTTGTCCTCACTGATTTTGCTTTATTGAGAAAGGCAAAGTAGAGAACTTCTTCTGGTGTCTCAGCTGATTCTGGTTGCTTCCATTACTCTGACTCATGGTTGGTAATCCTGACACTACTGACCTGGACTGCTGGTATCCTGACAAGCAGGGATTAGAGTCACCTAAAGGAACTACTTCTAAACAGGTCCACATTACTTGTCCTATTTATCATCTTTTCTCTCCTTCCTTTGGATGGTTGGACAGAAGAGGGGTCAAAGCATTTGAGAACTCCTATTAAAAGTGTTTTGTTTTGTTTTGTTTTAAAAAGAAACTGAGCCTACAGGTTATAAAACTTGATATTGTCACAGTCTGGTATCATGACTTTGAGAAATCTCTTCACATTCTCAATATCAAATTAATGTTCCTTTTCTCCTCTCTCTGTATAGTCTGGTCTCAGTAACCCCCAGGTTCTGCATTCTTCTGTGTGTTGAGCCAAGAATAATACTTAGTGCCGGGCAAGCACTTCTACACTATGCTTGTTGAATCTCAATGATTATTGTTTATGGACTTTTGGTTGTCCTGCCATAGGATGAATTACAGAATGCATGTGACATTAATCTCACTTGAAAGGAAGAGAAACTGAGTCAGGGAGCAATCAATAGCCTGGCTAAAACCATGAAGTTGTTTTGCAGCTAGGTCATGTTTTTTCTGCAGCCTCCACAGGGCCAAAGTGATGCTAGCACCCAGGAAATGTCCCAGATGCTCAAGCTGCAGGCAGGACTTGTTTCAAAGGCAGCTCTTCCACTGAGCTCCCCCACCCCCGCCACTACAGGCCCCGACACCCCTACTGCTGCAGCCGATCATGCTGTGGGCTATGCATCTTCTTCGACACGCTCTGCTCTTGAAGAAACACTCCCAATTACTGGGCCTGTGTTCTCCGTGATTGCAATGTGTCATGACATTTCCAAGATGTAAGTTTCTTCGAAAAACGCATTAGCACCAGGCGAGTGAAGCGGCTCATTTTTCAAACTCGGAAACTGTCGTTGGCACGGCTCTGTGCTAGTGGAGCCTGAACACACTGTTTAGAGAGCTCTGTCAGGCGACCAGAATGTGCCCCCATGGGCATGGTCAGCAGGTCTCCCTTGGCTGAGCACATGTAAATGTGTCTGTACTTCTACCCACTGGCTCTGTCTTGCACACACAATTTATGCTAGGTACTTAAGCTCTGTCAGACATCCTCAGATTTTCAGATCTCACATGCAGCTCTATTCTCCTCTTTTCGTCTAGAACCACACAACAACGCACTCATACTGAGTCTCACTTCTTTCCACCACCACATGTGTCAAACCCCTTCACATTCAGAAGTAATCATCACTTATGAACAAAACCAAGTGCTGATTTCTACAGCAGAGAACACACTGAATGGTTTAAGATCAGCATGTAGTCTGATTCAGAGACAGACTTATGAAACATCCCTGACCCAAAACAGTCAGCATTGACCTCAAGCTTGATAAAAGTCTTCTCTCAGAGAAGAGTCTACTGCCAGACTCTTACACTGGTTTGAGTTTGGGTTGATGTGGCCTATTGGTTAACCCTAGCTCATGTCCCTCAAATTTGGAGGGACATCATTGAACTCAATGCGCTGACCTTTCAGTTAATTTGATAGGAAACACTGACTCAGAAACATGTCCTTCTCACATACAAAGAAAGGAGCACAGATGCAGGCACCTAAAATGTACTGGACCCACATTTGTAAACATACATCATGAGATCCTCCTAAGGCACAGAACTTCTGGACCAGCTCCTTTCTGACCTATTATGATGAACCAAATATATTTCTAACTACTTTTGTAACAAGTGAATACATAAGAGAAAATTTACAACCTGAAGCAAACACACACTCTTCCAGAATCCTTGACAGGTGCCGGCATGCTGAATGTCCCAATTCATGATCTGTCTCTTTCTCACATCTGAGTAAACAGGCTCAGAGAGGACAGTGGCTTTCTGGTGGCAGCAGAGCTGAGAGAGAACTTGCTGCTGGAGTCTTGTGGCTAAGATGTTAAACCCCATGCTTAATTTACACCGTGCCAAGTTTCACATTTTCTATATCCTAGGGCCATAACAATGGTTTAGTCTGACAAGCTCACTCAACTATTCAAGATTACTCTGGCTACTCCTCTGCCCTCTCCGATTCTGGTTTCAGGTCCCACATCCTATAATTAGGTGATTAGTGCTAAGAAGTAGCAGACAGGGGCAGCCACAACTTTCTATATCTTTCATGGAAAACAACCTTTGATATCCATTCCTCAGCAATATGTACATTCTCATGTTCTTTGTATGCTCAGTCTTGATTACCTAGGTTGGGCCAAGGAGAACATTTAGCTTCTCAAAGAAGGGTAAATCTAGGATATCTACCCAATTCTAGCAAAGACATCCTTCACCATCTGGTCATTGGAAAATTAAGTTTTCTAGCATTCATGGTCTAAGAACACGGGGCCCTATCCTTTTAGAAGGTTACAGAATGGATGAGTCAAGGAACAAGAAACTTATCCAAGTCAGTTACAGATTTGATGGCAGTGAAGGTTAAATCCTGGGAGGCTATTTGCAGAGGGCCAATTCAAAATATAGATTGGTAAAAACAAGACAGGGAAAAAAACCAAAGAGCTCCCAAGTTTGATACCCAGCTCTGCATAAACTGAACATGATGACACATACCTATAATCCCAGTATTTGGGGGTAGAGGCAGGAGGATCAGAAGTTCAAGGTTATTCTTGGATACTAGTGAGTTGAGGCCAACCCAGGCTAGAGATCCTGTGTCAAAATCTACTGACTGACTGACTGGCTGGCTGGCTGATAAATGAATAAATGGTTGAATAGGGACTTACCTGTCTGAGCGTGTCTAAGGTCTGAGGAAAGGAAAAAGTCCCAGGAAGGAGACTTTTTTTTTTTAAAAAAAAAATCCAAATATCTACTCCAACAATATTTGAGTTCACACAGGTGACTTTATTTGAGGTGTTCCTATAGATCTTACGCTGTAACATTAGTAATTAGTAAATGATTTTAAATTGTATATCCATCACATTAATAGAGGCTTACAGTGTTTAGAGCATTTACTTTGCTAAAAATCACTGGCATCTGTGTCTATTAAAAATGACAGGTGATTAGGATTTCCAAAGTTTGTTGAAATCTGCTAGCTAACAAGGTAGAATTAAAATTTACATCTTGTTCCAACATGATGAAGATAATTAAAAAGTGATAAAACCCTTTGATTAACCCTCATCTCCTCTTACATAGCATTTTATTATGCAAATGAATGCTCCAACACTGTAAACTTAACACCAGTTAAAAATGTGAATGTGTTCTTATTTTCCAGGTACAAAGATATGTGTGCACTCGTAAAATATCTGGTGAAAATAGATAGACACAGGGGTGTGTGCTACACGGAACAAAGTTATCACTCCAGGCTCTAGTGCTGGTCTTCTGTGTCATCCATGAAGCCTTCTTAGTAGTCTGTACTTTGCTGTTTATAGTCTGGCCTGTCATATCATGCATTGGGAGACCCCGTGTCAAGAATGTCTGCACCATCCCTCTGGGCTCTCTTAGGTTTTCACATTGCTCTGAACTAAAGAAATTGTCATGGGAAATTCCTGGAATGGACCCTGGGTATTAGCAGGCAGCTCAGCTGATATGCTTGCTTAGCATGTAAGAGGTCCTAGGTTCAATGCTCAACCATGCATAATCTGAACATGTCTATAATTTCAGTACCTGGGGGTAGAAGTAGGAGAATGAAGAATTTAAGGCCATCCTTGGATACATAGTGACTTTGAGGCTAACCTGGCTAGACACCCTGTGTCAAAAACTAACTAGAAGACTGATGATTTAATGAATGAGGATTTTCTTGTCTGTCTCTGTCTAAGATCTGAGGGAAAAAAGAGATATTTTCCCACCAAGGGAATGTCAGGAAAGAGGCATTTCTTTTCCCACCAAGAACCTACTCTGCCCGTGTGTAATTTCTCTCCTCCCTGTGAAGGATTTCTTCCTTCCATCCCCGTGGTCTAAACCCCAAGGGAAATAGTAGGATGACTGGCATAGGTACTGAGCTCATTTCCACAATTCCCTTTAGATGATGGAGTTGACTTATAGGAAAATAAAACATGTCATTTTTAGAAGTAAGAGTCAGATGTTTCCTCATCTTCGTCCTCCATCCCACACATTGTGGGAAGAATGAGAAGCAACCAAGAATAGCACAAACCTGAGGCCTGTACTTTGGAGATAGCTCAGACTCCAGAGTCACCATGGGTTGTGTGAACACCTGGGATGAGCATCTTGGACTCTGCCACTCAACGGAAAGAAGAAAGCACAGAAGCTACACAGGAGTTCTGGAAGATCCCTCTGAATAGAAGTCTAGATAGTCATAGCAGAGGTGTTTGGGCAGTATTAGCTAAGGATTGTGCACAGCTTCCGACCCTGCAAGGTGGACTGAGCAAGGGAAACCTCCTAGAGTTCCAGAAGGGGATGTAGCACTGCCACCACCCAGATCTTGGCTGCTTCCTTAAGAGAGCTTAATGTTTTCTAATCCAACCAGTTTGCAGTGATTCTGTGTGCCAGCTTCAGATAGTAAAGAGCTTTGGGCATGAAGAAATGGAAAGAATACTGTGTGGAAAGGGAGGGAGGAAGGCTTGCATCTTCTCCCAACTTCAGTTCCTGAGCCGCTGCAGGCAAACTTGGCACTGATAATGGTCTATGTCATCTCTACATTCTTATCTTGGAAATGGGAACTGTCATGGTACTCATCCCCTGGAACAGTTGGGAGGGTTAACTAGCCCCTATCTGCAAAGAGCTGAGGACATCATCTGCCACAGCTGTACTGTATATGAGTGTGAGTGTTTATTTCTGTTGCTGCTGTTGATGTTTTTGTTATTATGATTTGCCAGAATGTATATGCCTTCCTGATTATTACAGGGCCTATTTGAATAATTTCATTTGCATAGTTTTTATAGGAAATAAAAGGACTAGAAGGCTATTCTCCAAAATATCATAAAGAGTAATTTCTAAGTGATGGGCTTACCATAGGGTTTTATTTGCTTCTGTTAGCTCTTAGTTTCTAAATTTGGGACAATGAGTATATATTACAGTAGGAGAAAGAACATGGGAGTTTAGTCTTTCTTTTTGGTTTTTATAATGACACTGGTTTTACTCTTAATAAAAATTAAGAAGCCCAAAGCCAGGCATTTTCAATGCCAATGAGTTGTTACAGAACACTGTGTAATATTCTTGATGAAGCTTTAAGATTTGGGAGAGGTTTTAATTTATAACTGAGAGAAAAGAAGGGATTGGTAATGAGTATAGAAACAAATATGGAGGACACTATCTACCCACATGAATGTGTTAATGTGGATGTGCATGTGTGTGCATGCTGTTGATACTTTGGGACTATACATTGCCAGAGTGCACTTGCCTCCCTGCTTATTACTGGGCCTGATAGTATAGTTTTATAGATAACAAAGGGGCTAGAAATCCATTCTCTATGTATGAGAGCCAGTGATCAATGTCAGATATCTTCCTCAGTGGTTCAACCCTAGTTTTTGAGACAGAATCTCCCACTGGACCTGGAGTCCACAGATTTGGGCAGATTGGCTGACAAATTAGCTCTAGAGATTCATCTGCCTCTGCCTTTCCAGGATGGGCTCATGGATGTGCTCCACCACGACTGATGTCTTGTTTGAGTGTGTGGATCAAACTCAGGCTATCTTGTTTACAGGACAAGTACTTTACTGACCAAGCCATTCCCCAGCAGTGTACACAAAAAGGGTTTCAAGTTGACTGGAGTTAAATTTTGATATCCTCCCATATTTCCTAGAATTCTACAATTGTGGATTAAGTCTTCTCCTCCCTAGAGAAATTATTTCTGAGAAGAAAAGGGCATGTGCTAGCTGTAGAGTGTTAGTCTTAGCATGGCTTAGTTGGTGATGAATCATACCTTGTGGTGGGGAATGTCTAGTGTATTCTTGAATGTCTAACAGCAGGTTGATTTCTGCAGACTAGAGTCCAATGATATCTCTTCTTCAATTGTGATAATCAGACATGTCTACAGATGTTTGTCCAGTGTCACTTAGACTGAGAATGAGCAAACTTATATGCTTCCCTCTGAGAAGGTCTACATAGACCCAAACCTAGTGCTACTTGAAGATTGTGTTTTGAAAGTCCTGACTGAGATTTCCAACCATCTTCTTCTGAGGAGGTGTTATTGGGACAGACTCATGTGAGCTGTGGGTTCAGAAAGCTTTGACTGTTGATTCCATCCAGGCTTCTTTAGCCATGTGAAGAGGCATTACTGGGACAGACTCACATGAGCTGTGAGTTCTGAAAGCTTTGACTGTTTATTCCATCCAGGCTTCTCTAGCCATGTGACCCTAGATTAACTTTTGGAAGGACACTTAACTCCTCCAACTCAGTTACCTCACATAAAGAACAGTCAGAAGCAGCAACTTTTACTGAGTTTTGTATAAGTAAGAGAGCATTAGGATTGGGGAGACAGCTCAGTTGGCAGAATGCTAGCATGCACAAAAGCTCTGGGTTTGATCCTAGTACCACAGAAACTAGGTGTAATGGTACACTACTATAACTCCAGTACTGGGGAGGGAGGTTGAAGACTAGAGATTCAGCAGTTCAAATAGTCCTTGTCTACTTAGTAAGCTGGAGGCCAGGGTGGGATATGTGAGACCTTGTTTGAAGGAGGGAGGCAGAAGAGAGAGGGAAGGAGGGAAGGAGGGAGAAAGAGGGGGGGAGGAAGAGTTCCTCACTAAAGTGGGTTGATACATGTTGGTTTATATCATATAGTTAATGATGCTGTCCATATAGCTGATCTATCACCAAAACGTTATCCACCCAATCAGGAACCTGCTTCTTTTTATCAAGCCTACTTCATCCTCATCCTAACACTTTCAATGAGAGATGAAACAAAATACAGAGTGCAA
>JADRCC010176053.1:802-12652 GCA_019843855.1 Hylomyscus alleni | reverse complement strand
GAACAGTGGTGAGGAATGGGATGAGGAACTGTGGGGAGGGGGTACCAGGAGGGGGCAATGGCTGGATTGCAAATAAAAAATAAATAAATAAAATTGCTTTATTTTTTTAAAAAATGTCATTGACATTTAATTCTACATGTTTAAGTGACCACAAAGCCTATTTCATGTACTATGTAATCTCTATCTTCATATTAGGAATGACTTGAAATAATATTTAGATAAGTTAATATGAGTTCTAGAGAAGTATATAGTAAGATATATATATATATTCATTTTCATAGGATATGTATTACTAGGAAATCTTATTTCTCCTTTCACTCCGCAAGTATAAACCTGTCATGCCAAACATATATGCTTTGGCTGACATAGAAATGAAACTCTTTCCTGGAACCTGACATTTATAGAAAATCTATCAAATTATACAAGAGAAGCTTTGCTCTCTGAAGTGGGTTTTATCTTGTAATGACTCTGATAAGGTAGATGATATTTTATTAAATTATAGATTCCTCCTGGCACATTAAAAAGTATGCCTGTCACAGTTAAGATTACCATTTGGTGAAGCAAAGAATGATCTGTCTGGTCTTATCAATAATGAGTTTTTCTCTACAGCTCAGTGCACAGTCTTCCTATTTCAGGACATGATTGAAAGACATGTGTAGTAAACCCAACTTGATGTACAGTTTTAGCAATTAAAATGAATGTGTGTTTGTACATTGCATATCCCTATTTCAAGGCTCATTTCTCAAAGGCCTGAGATATCAATAAGAATGAGGATGGGTCCATGATAGGAAGAGTAGGCAGTAACCTGTTCTGTTATCAGTAGGGTCTCTGAGAAGTACTTTTTATAGAGTTTCACTAGATGGTCTTAATATCAATCTTGTTTCAGGGAAAACATTGATTTTCAATAAAACTGTCATGTGAAGCAGTTTGATTCTAATGTTTATTTCATGCCTTTTAGTGGTTGTTTTTCTCGCTCTGGCTATTAAATCTGATTCAATACTCCATTCTTAGGACATATTTCCACATTTCCAATTGAAGTGTTTCCTTTAAACGGTCCATTTCTAGAGTTCCGTTGTCTCTACTAAGAGATGGTAGTAATTTTTATATTCTCTTATTTATAAATGCATTATGCTATTCTTTTAAAATACTGTTCTTTGAAATATTCATAATGTATACAATGTACCTTAATCATATTATCTCCCCCTCTCTCTTTCCACCTTCCCCTTCTTCTCATTAATAGACTTTTCTAGCTTCAAGTACTTTAAAAAAATAACCTACTGAGTTTAAACAGTGCTTCTAATCTGTGTGTCACTGAGGACTTAATCACTAAAATATAGACAACCTGCCAATGAACACCCCTAGAGAAGAAAAACTTTCTGTTTGTAAGGTACCATCAAATACCAATAGCTCTTCAGCTAGGGGTAGAGCCTAAGAAGCCTTCTTTGCAATGGACAACCCATATGGGAGCTCATCCCTGTGAAAGTCTAATTCTCACCAGGGCAGTAATAGTTGCTTCATTTCTTTGTCTAAAGATAGAATACAGTAACATTTCCTGCCTCCAATGCTAACATTATTTGGTCATGTTTATACAACTGTTTCTTCAGAGAGACAGTTTCATAGAAGACTTGGTATTCTGCCTCATACAATATTTCCTCTCCCTTTTTTATAGTGTTCACTGAACTGTAGATGCAGGAGCTGTGATATCAGGAATGTATCCTATCTGTTGCAGGAATGTATCCTATCTGTTGCAGGAATGTATCCTATCTGTTGGGGCAGGGCTTCCCATGATCTACTGATCTCTGCATTGTGCTTTGTTTCTATTTTCTGTGAGGTCTCTATTTGCTGTAAACAGAGGCTTTTTGTTGAAGTGTAGTATCTATACTTCTATGTATAGAATGTAGTAAAAAATGTATGCTGGTCTAGGAAAATGTCATTAGCACATTCTTTTCTAATTTTCATAACTTCACTAGCCCCAGGAAGCTAGTTAATTTTCAGTACCATGCATGATTTCACTCCTATTCAGTGATATTAAGTCAATCAAACAGCTGTTCATTACCACAAACATATGAGTGCCATGTTTTGCACATTTACATATACCTTGCCACACTGGATATTATCATGATTCATATATTTGGCATCTGGTTAGAATTGTTTAATTGCTTCCCTCCCTTGGCAAAATTCATCATACTTTCTGGAACTATGGGACCTAGATCCATGGAAAGAGGTTTCCTGCCCAGATCCAGCTTGAATCATCTGAATCATGTGTCCTAAGTATGAGCTACCTTCAACAACAAGGGCATACCCTCAATCCTTAAGAAGTAACCAAATGCTATATAGATCATCTACATGGTTTGAGAGTGATTGACTACCCTGTCCATTCAAAATAAAACTCCCTGTTCCTGGTACTAATGTTTATGTTCTTAACTATGGTTCTTGTCCTGGTACTATGGTTCTTGTCAGGAGTTGCCCTTAGTGGCATAAGTTTCTATATTTATGTTGTATGCAATATATCTCTCTTAGATATATACGTACTCACATGTTGTGATGGCTGTTCTTGGTGGTCAACTTGACTATGTCTGATTTAACTAAAACCCAAAAATAGAAGGCATACCTGTGAGAGAGTTTTGCTTGCTTTGAAGTAACAAGATCTACATCTAATATGTATCTACGAGGTAGGAAGATATATCTTTAATCCAGATCATTTGAGGTGGGAAAATACACCTCTAATCTGGTCAACACATTCTGCTGGAAGGAAACAAAGGCATTTGCTCTTTGCCTGCTTGCTCTTGTCTCATTATCAAGTACACTCCTTCATAAGACATCAAGCCTCATGGACTGAAGAACTAATGGATTGTTAGACTTCTGTTCATAGCCAGACATTATTGGGTTAGCTGTTTTGCAGTCTAGAAATCATTCTAATAAATCATCTTTCTGTCTATGTAGAGAGATATGTTCTATAAGTTCTGTTACTTGAGAGAACCCTACCCAATACATATGTATTATATACAATTTTAAGTAAATATAAAAGAATATGATTCCATAAGGCTATATCAAAAACCTTGGTGTTACCTTCCCTTTGTTCCTCCTTCTGCTGCTTTGATCTCCTTCACACATCCCTAGTTGAAGACCCTTCCCAGGATTGTCATTTACTACTTTATATCAACTATATCTTGCTATTCCTTTCTCAAAGCCCTTTTACCCTTTGGTCCCTTTATAGTTTCCTGAATCTTGTGGTTACTCCATGTTTTATGCTCATGTTTGGGTCTGGGAACCATTGATGAAAGAGAACATGTAGTGTTTTATCTTGCTGGCTTTGAGTTATCTCACTAAATATAGGCCCATGCATTTACCTGAAAGTTTCATTTTTTTTCCTGACAGCTGAATACTCCATTATATCTATGTATAACACTTTTATTATTTCTTCATCTATTGAAAGACATTTAGGTTGTTTTCATTTCCTGTATATTGTGAATTCAGCAGGTATGAACATTATTGGCCAAGCATCTGGTGAGAAGGATGTCAAGTCCTTTGGGAATATTATGAGGAATAGTATATCTGGGTGATATGATAGATTTACTCAGTTTTTTGAGGAACTTTTCATATTGATTTTCAGAGTGTTGGTATGAATTTGCATTCCTATGAACAAACACTGAAGCTTTCTCTTTATAAGATCTCAGCATTTCTTGTCAGTTACATTCTTTTCTACTCCCATTCCATGGTATTCTCTACACCATGGAGAAGAGAATCAAAGTAAATAATTTATCTTGAGCGTTGTTAGTTATTCTCAGTAGTTTGGACAGTTAGGACTCTGTGTGATAATGACTACCCATTGAAAGAAGAAACTTCTCCAAGTAAAGCTGAGAGCATCACAAATGTATGGAAGAAACAGAATGCAGCTTGGCTACTGTATCAGTTTAGAAAGGAAAAAATAACATCAAAATATTCCCCTCTAATCCTGTGACTTACTTAACCATGAGTTTTGACTATGTGTAGAATACCAATCCCTCTTGTGGAACAGGTTTCAAATCCAGTAAAAAGCTATATTTGATACTTTATCACGAGCCTGAAACGAACTTTATTATCTTTTCCAAATTATTTTGTTTTGAAGTTTACTTTGGCAGCTATGAGAATACCTGCTAGTTTCTTAGTTTCTTTGTTTGGAATAACTTTTCCCAACTTTTTACCATTGGATGATATATATCTTTGGTGGAAATTTAAGTGTATTGGAGGCAAGAAAAAGATTGATCTTATTTTCTAATCCAACTTTCTAGTAGTCTGTGTCTATTTATTGGGAAATTGAGATAGTGTTATGATGTATATCAATTCCTGCCACTTTCTTTGTTTTTCTGTTGTTTGTTCAGGTGCCCTTTGATTAGCTATCCTGGAATTATCTCCTGTGACTTCTTAGATGCATTTATCTTTCTGTTCACACTGAAGTATTCCTTCCAATATCCTCTTTATTGCTGCATTACTACTCATAAGTACCTTGAATCTGTTTTGATCAGAAGAATATTTTTATTTGTCCTTCAGTTTTAATAGTTTTGCTGAGTATAATCTATGGTCTGAAACTGAGGTCCTTGGGGCACATCTTCCTAGCCTCTACTGTATTTGAAAGTTCACATTGAATCATCAGTGTTTTTTGTTTGTTTGTTTTGTTTTGGTATTATTATTCTTTAATCTTTTTTTTACAGTCCAGTCACCATCCCCCTCCCCTGACAGTTCCTCATCTCACTCCTCCCCCTCCATCCACAAGAGTGTATCCCCACCCCACCCCATCTCACATGACCTCTTCTCTCCCTGGGGTCTCAAGTCTCTCAAGGGTTAGGTGCCTCTTCTCTCACTGAGGCCAGACCCAGCAGTCCTCTGCTGTATATGTGTTGGGGGCCTCATATCAGCAAGTACTGCCTGGTTGCTAGCTCAGTGTCTAAGGAATCTTAGGGGTCCAGTTTAGTTGAGATTGCTGGTCTTCCTAGGGGTCACCCTCCTCCTCAGCTTCTTCCAGCCTTTTCTTAATTCAACCATAGGGGTCCCCTGGCTTCTGTCCATTGGTTGGGTACAAGTATCTGCATCTGGCTCTTTTAGCTGTTTGTTGGGCCTCTAGGAAGGCAGCCAATGCTAATCTTTTGTCTGCAAGTACACCATAGCATCAGTAATAGTATCAGTCTTGGAGCCTCCCACTGAGCTGGATCCCAATTTAGACTGCTCACTGGATCATCTTTCCCTCAGTCTCTTGTCCATTTTTGTCCCTGCAGGTATTTTTGGATAGGGGCAGTTCTGGGTCAGAGTTTTTGACTGTGAGATGGCAACCTCACCCCTCCACCTAATGGCCTGTTTTTCACTGGAGGTGGACTCTACTAGTTTCCTCTCCCCACTGTTGGGCATTTCATCTAAGGTCCCCCCCCACTTTGAGTCCTGAAAAAACTACATTTTAGAGGACATTAAATCAGCAATAGAGAAAAGTCGAGTCACTTATAAAGGCAGGGCTAACATATAAAGGCAAGGCAGATAGAATAAAGCCTGATGATTCCTGACCTGGGAGATGAGAGACCCTTAGGAATCATCAGGTTTTATTCTCTCAGCCTTGCCTTTGTAAGTTAACCCTGCCTTTATAAGTGACTCGACTTTTCTCTATTGCTGATTTGAATGCCCTTTAAAATATAGTTTTTTCTTTTATTTTGGAGATTATAATATAATTACATAATTTCTCTATATATTTTGCTTCCTATAAATCTTCTTATATAACCCTATATGAGTGCTTTCAAATTCATGGATTTTTTTATTAATTGTTGTTATATGCATATATGATGTATAAATATATAATATTTCTAAAGATGACATACTTAATCTGTATAATATTACAATAGAACTCACATGTATGTTTTTAGGGCTGAAAATTTTGGTATTAGATGACCAATTGGAGTGCACTTCTATGGGAAAACCAGTTTCTCCCACTTTCAGTTTTCCTAATTGCTTGTAGTTCCTTTTGTGGGTTTGGAGCCCTTCTGGATTTTCCTCATGACTTTGGTATGTCTGTTGTTGATTTTGTAATGTTTAGACAGCCATTTTGGTGAGTCTTTAAAGGATATAGCATCTGACATTACTAGGACGGATTGTCTCACAGCAAACTAAATGGTCCTCTGGCTCTTACAACCTTTCTGACCCTTTTATCAGAAGGTTCCAGGAGATGTGTTGTAAATGTATCTATTGGGACTGGCCTCTACAGATCTGCATTTTGATTAGTTGTGTTTTTTTCTGTAATGGCTTTTGTCACAAAAAGATGTTTCCTTGATGTATGATGAATACTATACTTATCTATGGGTATAAAACAGGTATTTAAAATGTAATATTGAGGATTGTGCTGTTTTAGTACAGTGGTGGTTATAGGTTCTCCCCCAAGATCCATGACTTCATTCTCTCTAGATAGTTGGCTTGGTATTTAGTGCCAGCATGATTTCTGAGATTCATCACTTTACTAATCCACAATGGTTAGCTAGCTTTCCAAGCCTAGGCATGATTTCACTCTTGTGGAAAGGATCTCGACTCCAATTAGAAAGCTGTTAATTGCGCTCTCTCTCTCTCTCTCTCTCTCTCTCTCTCTCTCTCTCTCTCTCTCTCTCTCTCTCTCTCTCTGTCTCTTCTTCACCTGATTACCTTGTGGGACTGAGCAACTGCTAGATCCTTGGACTTCCATGCACAGCTGCTGCTGACCATTGTTGGGAGCTGGACTACAGACTGTAAGTCATCAACAAATTCCTTTACTATGTAGAGACTACCCATAAGTACTGTGACTCTAGAGAACCCTGACTAATGCAGAAGTTGGTACCAGGAGTGGTTCTAGAGAAGCAGAAATATAGGATGAATCTTTTAAAAATCTGGAGTTGGTTTGATAACTGACCAGCACCTTCAACTACTGAAATCTCTGTAGATTCTCTCCCTCTTGGGATCTTGGGATCTCGGAAAATATTGAAGATCTGTAGTTGAAACTATATTTCAATCTTAAAGAAGCTAATATCCTTGATTATCTTGATGAATTAGGTGATTCAGTGTACAAAACTTTCTACAAGTTAGGGGAAAATCGGAAAATTATTTTATTGGCTTGTTCTTAGCATCTTGAGAAAAAAACTATGAAGGAAAAGAAGGAGTTGTATGATAAAATAGAATGGCTCTAGATACAAGTAAACAATCTAAAAGTTGCTAAGTTGTCCTTGAAGAAAAGTTTCTCTCCAACAGCCATAGAGCTCAAGTTGCAGAAAATCAAACTGAAGCCCTCATTATAAGATTGACTGAATTACAGTAAAAATTCAAGTCTCAGCCTCAGAGGCTGTTAGCAGTTGAAGTAAGGGTATCAATTGGCAAAGAATGGGATCCTATAACTTGGGATGGGGATGTGTGGGAAGACCCTGTTGAATCTGAAAATTTTGAATCTTCAGATTATCAAGGGTTTGCCCCACATGAGGAAGTAGTACCCTCAGTCCCACCCCTTGAAATAATGCCTCTTTCACATGAGGAAATTAATCCCTCAGAGTCTAATAAACCAGCAGTGACTTTTGATGAAGAAAATGCCAGACAAGACAATACTGATGTTTCTCAAGACCCACCAATAATTTTTTCTAGACATATAACCAGACTCAAGGCAAAACAGGCACCTAGAGGGGAGGTAAAAAGTGTAGTCTATGAGGAAATGTGCTACACTACTAAAGAACTTAATGAGTTTGTTAATTCATTCAAGCAGAAGTCTGGAGAATAATTGTGGATTTTAAGGGTGTGGGATAATGGTGGAAGGAACATAAAGCTAGATCAGGCTGAGTTTATTGACATGGGTCCTCTGAGTGGAAATTCTACATTTAATATGGAAGCTTGCACAGTTTAAAAACTGTCAGAAGTTTGTATGAATGGTTGGCTGAAGCATTTATCAAAAGATGGCCTAATGAAAAGGAGTTGGAAATGCCTGATATCCCTTGGCTTAGTGTTGATGAAGGGATTTTAGAGCTTAGGGAAATTGCAGTGCTAGAGTGGATACATTATGTGCAACCTAATCCTCCACAATGGGAAGGTCCAGAAGATATGCCTTTCTTCAACAGTCCTTTAAGACGCAAACTGATGAGAGGGGTACCAGCACATTTGAAGAGTTTTGTTCTTGTCCTCTTCCTTGTCCTAGACCTTAAGGTTGGAGATGCTGCTGCTCAATTAGATGAATTAAATTCAATGAGTTTAGTTGGGCCCCCAGGTAACAAGGACCAGGTGGTAACATTAAATCACCAGAGACAAGGTGATCATAGTTATTATAATGGGCAGTGTAGTCAAAACAATGTTTACAATTACATATCCCATAGTGGTCAGCACAGGAGAGGTAAAATTTATAATGACATGACTCCTTTGGACATTTGGTAATGGCTAATCAATCATGGTGTTTCCAGGCATGAATTAGATAGAAACCCTACTGCATATCTGTTTGATCTGTATAAACAGGAAAATTCTCAAACAAATGAATGAAAGGCTACATTGGATCATGGCAAAAGGCAATCTTGGCCAGTGAATCAATTTCCAGACTTGAGCCAGTTTTCAGATCCAGAACTCTTGGAATGAAGGGGTGGTCAGGTTCTCCTGAGGGAGGATCTTGATATGGCACCTCTAAAAGTTTTACTGTTAGCCTTTCTCCAATTCTTCCTCAGATGGACCTATGGACTTTTACAAGGGTAACTGTACACTAGGGTAAAGGAAATAATCAGACTTTCTGGGAACTATTGGATACTGGTTTGAATTGACACTGATTCCAGGAGATCCCAAGAAACATTTTGGCCCTCCATTTAAAGTAAGGGGCTTAGGGAGGACAGGTGATTAATGGAGTTTTGACTGATGTACAACTCACAGTAGGTACAGAAGGCCCCTGAATACATCCTATGGTTATTTCCCCAGTTCCCGAATATATAATTGGGATAGATATACTAAGGAATTGGCAGAGTTCTCACATTGGTTCCCTGACCTGTGGAGTAAGGGCTACTAAGGTTGGAAAGGCTAAAGGGAAGCCTTTAGAGTTGCCTCTGCCAAAGAAAATAGTGAATCACTCTCCTTTCTGGCCAGTGCAGAAGACAGATGGATCATGGAGAATCATAGTTGACTACTGAAAACTAAATCAGGTAATAACTCCAATTGCAGCTGCTGTACCAGATGTAGTTTTGTTACTTGAGCAAATTAACATATATCCTGGTACCTGGTATCCAGCTATTGATCTGGCAAATGCCTTCTTCTCAGTACCTGTCCATAAGGACCACCAGAAGCAACTTGGTTTCAGTTGGCAAGGCCAGCAGTATACCTTTACAGTTTTGCCTCAAGGATATATTAACTCTCCTGCCCTGTGTCATAACTTAGAAGGGATCTTGATCATTTTTCTCTTCCACAAAATATTACATTGGTGCACTATATTGATGACATTATGCTGATTGGACCAAGTGAGCAGGAAGTAGCAACCACCTTGGACTTATTGGTAACACATATGCGTACCAGAGGATGGGAAATAAATCCAACCAAAATTCAAGGACCATCTACCTCAGTGAAATTCTTAGGAGTCCAGTGGTGTGGGGCATGCAGAGATATTCCTTCTAAGGTGAAAGATAAGTTATTGCACCTGGCCCCTCCCACCACCAAGAGAGAAGCACAAGGTTTAGTGGGTTTATTTGGATTCTGGAGACAGCACATTCCTCACTTGGGTGTGTTACTCAGGCCCATTTTCCAAGTGACTCGGAAAGGTGCTAGCTTTGTGTGGGGCCTGGAACAGGACAAGGCTCTTGAACAGGTCCAGGCTGCTATACAGGCTGCTCTACCACTTGGACCATATGATCCAACAGACCCAATAGTACTTGAGGTGTCAGTGGCAGATAGAGATGCTATTTGGAGCCTCTTGCAGGCCCCTGTAGGTGAATCACAGAAGAGACCTTTGGGATTTGGGAGCACAGCTCTACCATCATCTGCAGACAACTATTCTCCCTTTGAAAAACAGCTCTTGGCCTGATATTGGACCTTAGTGAAAACTGAACATTTGATAATAGGACACCAACTTACTATGAGACCTGAACTGCCCATCATGAGCTGGGTGCTATCAGACCCTCCAAGTCATAAAGTAGGATGTACACAGTAGCAGTCTATTATCAAATGGAAGTGGTATATACATGATCAGGCCAGAGCAAGTCCTGAGGGCACAAACAAGTTACATGAAGAAGTTGCTCAAATGCCTATGGTTTCCACTCCTGTTACAATGCCATCTGCTGCCAAGCATGCGCCTATAACCTCATGAGGTGTTCCCTATGATCGGCTGACTGAAGAAGAGAAGGCTAGGACCTGGTTTACTGATGGCTCTGCACATTATGCAGGCACCACCCATAAGTGGACAACTGCAGCATTACAACCCTTTTCCAGGACAATCCTGAAAGATACAGGTGAAGGAAAATCTTCACAGTGGGCAGAACTTTGGGCAGTACATATGGTACTACAGTTTGTTTGGAAGAACAAATGGCCAGATGTGCAATTGTTCACTGACTCATGGGCTGTAGTTAATGGATTGGCTGGATGGTCAGGAACTTGGAAAGATCACAAATAGAAAATTGGTGAGAAATACAACGGGGGAAGAAGTATGTGGATAGATCCCTCTAAATGGGCAAAGGATGTGAAGATATTTGTGTCCCATGTAAATGCTCACCAAAAGGTGACTTCATCTGAGAAGGAGTTCAATAATCAAGTGGATAAGATGACCTGTTCTGTGGACAGTCAGACTCTTTCCCCAGCCATCCCTGTCATTGCTCAATGGGCACATGAACAAAGTGGTCATGGTGGCCAAGTAGGAGGTTATGCTTGGGCTTAACAATACAGACTTCCACTCACCAAGGCTGACCTGGCTACAGCTGCTGCTGAATGCCAGATCTGCCAACAGCAGAAACCAACACTGAGTCCCAGATATGGCACCATTCCTTGAGGTGACCAGCCAGCAACCTGGTGCCAGGTTGACTACATTGGACTACTTCTCCCCTGGAATGGACAACGTTTTGTTCTTACTGGAGTAGACACTTATTCTGGTTATGGATTTGCCTTTCCTGCACATAATGCTTCTGCCAAAACCACCATCCATGGACTCACAGAATGCCTTCTCTAGCATTATGATATTCCACACAGTATTGCTTCTGACCAAGGAACTCACTTCACAGCCAGAGAAGTGCAACAGTGGGCCCATGATCATGGAATCTACTAGTCTTACCATGTTCCCCATCATCCTGAAGCAGCTGGTCTGATAAAGAGATGGAATGGCCTTTGGAAGACACAGTTTCAGTGCCAGTGAGGTGGCAACAGCATGGAGGTCTAGGGCAGAGTTCTTCAGAAGGCAGTACATGCTTTGAATCAGCATCCAATGTATGGTACAGTTTCCTCATAGCCAGGATCAATGGGTCCAGGAATCAAAGGGTAGAAAATGGAATAGTTCCAATGACTATAAGTCCTAGAGACCCTCTAGGAAAATATTTGCTTCCTGTCCCCACAACTCTAGGTTCTGCTGGCCTAGAAGTTTTGGTTTCAGAGTAGGAAGTGCTCCTACCATGAGCCACAATAAACATTCCATTTAACTGGAAGCTCAGACTTCCCCCTGGTCATTTTGGGCTTCCAATGCCCTTAAATTAACAGGCTAAGAAAGGAATACAAGTGTTAGGAGAAGTGATAAATCCAGATTATCATGGGGAAATTGGATTGCCTCTCCACAACGGAGGTAAGAAGGATTATGTCTGGAGTGCAGGAGATCCTTTAGGGCATCTCTTAGTACTACCATCTCCTGTGATTAAAGTCAATGGAAAATTACAACCTAATCCAAGC
>JADRCC010176025.1:272-19536 GCA_019843855.1 Hylomyscus alleni | reverse complement strand
TGTGTGTGTGTGTGTGTGTGTGTGTGTGTGTGTGTGTGTGTGTGTGTTTAAATATTTTTACTTAATGCAGTCATAAAGTACTACTAACTAACCTCAAAGTTAGTGATGGGACCAGTGTTCCACAGGCTCAGACTCCATTCTTGGATATGTCACACTGCCACAGAATGGGAGAAATTTCTAAGAACTTAAAAAGTGAACTGCCTAAAAGGCTGTATGTCTTTTCTTGCATGGCTAACACATAGGTAAAAGTCCCATTTGCCTTCATAAGGAGGTTCTTCTGAAGTTCCTGAGTAGAAGAGGCAACAAGTGTTCTATCCAGAACCATGTCTAGGGTGAGCACCTGGATTTAGACAAGAAGTCTAGAGGTATGAAGAAGTTTTGCTGGTCTTTATAGCTCACAGTGATCCTATAGGATACAGGTGTCCTTCAAACATCAACACGCTCTCTAAGGATCAAAGTGTGCCCAACATTTCAACATTGCAACATGATGTTGTCATTTACAAAGGATGCATTGAAAAAAATCATGCATCTGAGCTGTAAAAAAAAAAGTGTGTGTGTGGGGAAACTCATGATATATTTTAAATAACTTTACAATTTTGTGTTGGGCCAAAACAGCTCTAAACTTGGTATTAACCCTAAACCTAATTCTAACTCTGAATATGATCCTAAACCTAATGTGAACTTTAACACTAATCTGAATCTTAATTCCAATATGAATCCTAACCCTAAACTCAACCCTAACCATATTCTTAACATTAATCCCAATCTCATAATCCGGATGCTAATGGAACCCTAGGCCTAGCAGTAACCCTAACCCTGATGTTACCACAACTCTCAGCCTCTCACCCACTCAACCTGAGTGCTAACCCTGGCATCTACAGACTAAGCTCACTGCTTTTTTACTTCTCCAGTGAGCCTCTAATTTTTCTACCAAATAGCCAATGAATAAATGAAAATGTAACAAGAAATGGAGGCAGTAACTCTATTTCATGAAACTTTTATGACCCTCACAGGTTCACATTTGAAGCTGAATTACTATAAGATTTATTTTTGAGAAATGGGAGTTATGAAATACTTAATCTAAATGAATGAAGCTAATTAAATGGTATTTTCTACTTATACAATAAAAATATTTTTATTATAGAGGATTATATATGGTTATTTTATGCAAGTATATAATGGACTTTTAGCATATTCTATTACTTTTATCCAGAGGGTAAGAGTTGACTTAAACAGTTTCTTATTTATCATATGCTTGCTGTGAATTCAAATACAGATGTCAATCCTGTAGTTGATGTGATTTACAAATCAAATAAGAAAGACACAAAGATTACGAACCTCCAAGTTGTGAATATTGGAAGTTGTTTGAAAAATTCTTATCTTAGGTTCTTAAAAGAAATATTATGGAGAGAGACAGAGAGGCAGAGAGAGAGAGAGAAGGGGGGAGGGGGGGGAGAATGAGAATGAATGGCAATATCATTTAGCCACATCAGGAAATTCCAAGCCTTTTAGATATGTAGAAAGATTTCATAAGGCTTAGCCATGTCTCAATGTTCATAGCAAGCTTCTAGTTCCAACTCATTTCTATGCAAATGGTTACAGTTCGGTATGTGATCTTTAATTTTTGATCTTACACACATAGCACTTGGCATTTTAGAGACGTGGGGCATAAGAATGAAATCTTGAAGTCAATTTTTTATGTGGCTCAAAAATGTGCTTTGCAAGCAATTCCAAATAATATTCTGATGTTGTCACCCTCATTCTATCTATCTATCTATCTATCTATCTATCTATCTATCTATCTATCTATCTATCTATGCCACATATGATACATAAATATTAATATATCATTCTTAATAATATATATATATATATATATATATATATATATATATATATATATATGAATCAAAAGAAGGGAACATGATGACCCTATGGGCTTGGGATGTAGCTCAATTGGCAGAATGTTCACCTGGCTTTCAGGAGGCCCCAAGTTCATTCCCCATGACTGTGTAAAACAGGCCCAAAACAGCATGCCTGAATCCCTGCACTCCTTGGGAAGTAGAGGCAGAAGATCACAAGGTCAATGTCTTCCTCACCATGAGGCTAGCCTGGTATACCTGTAACCTAGTCTCAAAATAAATAAATAATAAAACCCCATAAAAATATTAAAATAAAAAGAAAGTATCTTACAGATTGGGTAATTGCCCAAGAGTCATTCGACAGCACTGCAGAGCAATGTTGATTTAAATATTAGATATGCTAATTTATGAGCTGATAGCAGCATGAATGTAAACCAGCAGCAATGCCAAATAGGCGAATCTATGCCAGGCTTTGTTATTTCCCGGTTTATCAGTATTAATAATGAAGTCTAATTTTAAAATAAAATGATTCCCTCAGCAGATAAAACTGAATTCCCTACAGCCAAGGCAGGGAAAATAGATTAATTCTCTGACTGTTATCACAGTCTCTCATCCCTTCCACAGGGCCTCTCAACTTGTTTTTGGGCCTTCATATTCATAGGCTGCATCCAGTGCCTGGGAAACCCCCACAAATAGTGGAAACATATTCAGAGAACTCCATATTAGAGGCATAGAGATGAAATTAAAACTTTTGTCCTTGCCTTCCAGCAGCCCATGCTGATGTAAGGACTAAACAAGACACTTGCTTTCTTCGGCACCCAAATCCCAAACAAAGAAAATGAATTCAGCATCTCCCCATTGGGGAGATTTTACTGTAGGACATGGCTCAGCCTGTGTCTGCCATCACTTGCTTAGGATGCTCCTGCAATGTTGGGAAAATTGCTTTTTAATTCTTTAAGGGAGGATTATTCCATCATTTTTTTCCCCCATGAAATTAGTCTTAGCCCTACACAGATACACCGCCAAACTTTCAATTGCCCTCTCTGGTGAGGGGGTGGGGCTTCCAGATTCTCCCTGAACTAAGTTGTGGGTACCTTTGTGGGTGTTTCTCGAGTGAACCCCCCAGGGAATGTGAGGAGAGACAACTGTGAGAAAACTCTGGCTCTCACTTAAAGTAGACATAATAATGACAGTGGTATCTTTACAATGATGATACGGATTTCCATAACAGTTGGTATTTTTGATCTTTGTACCCATTCTCTGCCCACTTCTAGAGGAAATGTTGAAAGTGGGGCCTTGTGTACAGGTGGCTTCAAAGTCACCTAGCTACTGCAGGTTTGGGGATGATTTTTCTCAGCTGGTTATATACACAGAGCTGCTGGGAGGGGTCATCCAAAAGCCACAGAGCAAAGCTAAAAGGGGCTTAACCTCCTGAGAGGATTGCTTTAAGGGTGCCCTATAGCATAGCTCCTAGGGAGATGAAGGGCGGCAGCACAGAGGCTGGGGCAGCATGCTGGGAAATGCTGCTTTTGGGATTTGATATGATTGTTGAATTCATGAGTACCCACCAGTCATATCTTATGACATAATAGTGGAGGCGTTGTGAGGCCTAACCCCTTACTGAAGAGCTGTTGGTAACTGATACCTGCTGGGGAGGGAGGACAGAGGGTTGGATTCCCCTATTCCAGTGCATGGTTCTCTATACATGAGTGCATATTGGGAATCCAAACTATACACAGAGGATATAAAAGTAACAAAATAACAAACAAATCACTCAGGAAGTTGGGAGACCTATATCTGAGGTATCATTGGGAGAGCTGAGAGAAGGGAATGGGAGATCACTGAAAACCCACCGGATACCCAGCTGGGGAAGCTAACTGCAGATCTTCACATTTCCATGAAATATGATCCCCCAGTGTCGAGCCCAGCTCTTCCCCAGACCATCTGCCATGGCCTCTTTTTATTCTCTGTCCCCATTGCCAAAGGAATAAGTAGATCCTAGTGGAACATCATGTTTTCTTCCCTCCCATGGATCTCTCATTCTTCATTCTTCACTAGCCCATCCCCATTCCTAATTGCCAGCTCCCAACATCCAGAAAGACAATTTACTTGGAACCCAATGGCCACACCTCTCAGAATCCCAGAACAATTTCCTACAAGGCAACACACTGACACTACACTCCCATAAGTATCAGAAAGGGCAAAGAAACCAAGGGGAAAAATGTCCACCCAACAAAGCCAAGACCAGGCATCGCCTAGAATTATAATCTGCCCAATCCTAGGTGCCTAAATACCTGTGCCAAAAACACAATAAGAGCTAGGACAATGTGTCTCTACTAGAGCCATCAACCCTTCTAAAGCAGGCCCTGAGGACTGTAACATGGCAGAATCAGAAGAAGAAGAGCTCAAGATGGCCTTTATGGATCTGATAGAGTTCCTTAAAGAGGAAATGAATAAATCCCAAAAATATATCTATAAAATCACAGACATAGAGTACAGGGAAGTAAATAAAAGAGTTCAAGTTCTGAAAGTAGAAATCGAATCAATAAAGAAAAGTCAAACTGAGCGAAATGTGGAAATAAAAAATTTAGGAACTTGAGTAGGAACTTATGAGGCAATACTTACTAAAAGAACACAAGAGACAGAAGAGGGAATCTCAACCACTGAGGGACACCCCAGAAGAAATGGATACTTTGGTCAAAGAAATTGTTGCTGGGCTGTGGTGGCACACACCTTTAATACCAGCATTTGGGAGGCAGAGGCAGGTGGATTTCTGAGTTCAAGACCAGCCTGGTCTACAGAGTGAGTTCCCGGATAGCCAGGGCTACATAGAGAAACCTGTCTTGAAAAACCAAAAAGAAAAAAAGAAAGAAAGAAAGAAAGAAATTATTAAATGTTAAATGTAAAGATCTCTTGGCACAAAACACTCAGGAAATCAGGGACATTATGAAAAGACCAAATTTAAGAATACAAAGTGTAGAGGGAGGAGAAGAAACCCAGGTCAAAGGCACAGAAAATGTTTTCAACAAAATCATAAGAATATTTCCTTAATATTAAGAAGGAGAAGATGCAAAGTATAAGAAGCATTCAGAACATCAAACAAACTGGGCCAGAAAAGGAAGTCCTTTCTGCACGTAACAACTAAAATTAAACCTATAGAACAAAGAAAATTAAAAGCTTCAAGGGGAACAGAAAAAGTAACATATAAAGACCAAGTAAATGTAATATAGTTACATTTGACTTCTCAATGGAGACTCTAAAAGCAAGAAAGATAGGACCAGATGTTCTACAGAATCTAAGAGACACAGATGCCAGCCAAGACTACTGTGCCCTGAAAAACTTTTTATCAAAATAGAGAAAATAAAACCAAATGTAAGCAACATCCTTCCACAAATCCAGCCCTGAGAAAGCACTAGAATGAAACTACATCCTAAAACAATTATTTACACCAAAGAAAACACAGAGAATAGATAACCCCAGATCAGCAACAACAATAAAGTAACAGAAATCAAGAGACACTATTCACTTACATTTCTCAACATCAATGGTCACGATTCTCCAAAAAGAAGACACAGATTAACAGAATGGATGTTGAAAACAGGATGCATTCTTCTGCTGCATCTAAGAAATATATCTTAAGATTGAAGATGGACATCACTTCAGGGTAAAAGTGGGGAAAAGATATTCAAAGCAAATGAACCTAAGAAGCAAGCTGGTGTAGCCTTTTACTACCTGACAAAATAGACTTTTAATGAGAAGGGACAGGGAAGAACACAATATATTCATCAAATGAAAAATCTACCAAGAGGCCGTTGTGGTTCTTAATGTCTATGCCCCGAAACACAAGTACTCCTAGGTTCATAAAAGATACACCAGGACAGCTTAAATCACATATTGCCCTCACAAAGTGACACTGGGAGACTTCAATACCCTAATCTTCCAATAAACAGATTATCCAGACAAGGACTAAACATAAAAATGCTGAGGTTAACTGATGTTCTGAACCAAATGGTCCTAACAGATATTTACAGAACATTTCCCCAAAACAGAAAAGAATATACCTTCTTCTCACAACTATATGGACCTTTCTCCAATATTGACCATATATTTAGAGAAAAAGCAAGTCTGAACAAATACAAGAAAATTGAAATAATGCTCTGTATCCTATTTGACCAACATTAATTAGAGTTGGAGATCAGCATCAAAAAAACAATAGAAAGTTTACAAACTCATGGGAACTAAACAACATCCTATTTGACCAACATCAATTAGAACTGGATATTAGCTTCATGAGAAACAATAGAATGTTTACAAACTCATGGGAACTAAACAACTCACTACTGAATGAAAAACTGGTTCAGTCAGAAATAATGAAATAACATAAAGACGGTCTAGAATTGAATGAAGATGAATATGTTTTCATATTCATACCTAAACTTATGGCACAAAGAAGGCAGTTCTAAGAGGCAAGCTCATAGCACTAAGTGCCTACATTTAAGAAAAAATGAAGAGATCTCACAGCAGTAAGTAACAGCACACTTGAAAGGTCTAGGGGACAAAAGGAAGAAAAATCACAACCAAAAGAAGTGTACAACAAGAAATAATCAAACTCTGGGCTGAAATCAATAAAATAGGAAGAACAACGAGACCAATACACAGTGTTGATTTTTTGAGAGAATTAGTAAGATTGACAAATCTTTAAGTAAAAGGCACGTGTTGGGTGGGGAGTTAGAAAAGTAAAGGGGGTTATCAACAAACACTGAGGAAATCCAGAGAATCGTAAGGACATACTTTAAAAACTTGTACTCTACCAAACTGGAAATCTTCAAAGACATGGATACTTTTCTCAATACATTCCATTTATTTAAACAGGTCACTAACCCCTACCAAAATCAAGCAGACATTAAAAAAAAAAAAATCAGGGGTATATGGTTTTAGTGAAGAATTCTACCAGATTTAAAAGAAGAGTTAATGCCAATACTCATCAAATTATTCTGCAAAATAGAAAAAACCTCAACACTAAGCTAGATATACTGAACCCGATAGAGGAGAGACTGAACTCATTAACACAGGAAGAGACTTTCTGAACAGAAAACCAACAGCGAAGGCACTAAGGTCAATAATTAATAAATGGGACCTCCTGAAACAAAAAAAAAAAAAAATAGCTTCTGCTATGCAAAGGACACCATCAATAGCACAAAGCTACAGCCTATAGAATGGGAAAGGATTTTAATAACTTCACATCCAATAAAGGGCTAATATTAAAAATATAAAGAACTCAAGAAACTAGATATCAAGAAAAGAAGTAACCCAATTAAAAATAAGGTACAGATCTAAACAAAATTCTCAAAACGTGAAACTTAAATAGCTAAGAAACTCTCAATGTTCAGTATCCTTAGCCATCAGGGAGATGCAAATCAAAATTACATTGAAATTTCATCTTATGCCTGTCAGAATCACTGAGATCAACAAAACAAATGACAGTTCATGCTGCCAAGGATGTGATGGGAGTGAAAACTTAGTCACTATGGAAATCTGGGTGGTGGTTCCTCAGGAAGATGGAAATCAATTTATCCTAAGATGCAGCCAGACCAATTTGGAGATATACTCAAAAGACATTCCACCACAGTGACACTTGCTGATCCATGTTCATTACTACTCTATCCATAATAGCCAGAAATAGGAAGTGATTTAGATGTCCTTCAACAGGACAATGGATAAAGAAATGTTAAAGAATATGGTCAATTTATTCAGTGATGTATTACTCAGCCATTAAAAAAAAAAAGAAATCATGAAATTTGATGGTAAAGAGATGGAACTGGGAAAAAATTCTGAGTTAGGTAACACAGACCAAGACAGACAAATACAGTATGAGTCCTCTTACATTTGAATATCAGCTTTTATGTCAATGACAACCAAACTACAAGCTGTGGAACCATGGAGGTTAATTGTGGGCTAAGAGACAATGGGGAACAGATAGGTCTTGTTAGGAATGGAAAACAGAAAACCACAAAGATATGAATTAAAGATGGTGAACCTGAGGATCAAGTGAGGAGAGTAGAGTGGGTGATGAGGGAAGGAATATGGGGAGAGACTGTTAAAATTCAGTGCCATTAGAAGTGTAGGATAGAAGCCTAACACAGTAGAATCTTCCTAAATTATATACAAATATGAAGATGATCTAATGAAATCATCAAATAATGGGGGAGATACGTTCCATCTTGCAAACTCTTGTCACCAAATGAAACTTTCAGTACCAGGACTGGGTTATATCTAATTGTATTTGGGGCCAAGTGAATCCCCAAACAACCAAGACTGTTGGCATGACTCTAGGTTGCTCTCTACAATTTGACGGCAAGGCTCCCTTGCCAAAGACAAATATCTACACAACTCAATGAACATGGAAAAGTCGAGCTGGTGCCTACAAAGAGCCTTCATGCCTATATTCTAGCATCTTTGATAAAGGAAAGTTTTCTGCATGCTATCAAAGGAGAAATAGAAATACCAAACCAGCCATGAAATTTTGATCTATAATGGTATTGTGCCTGCGAGGTATGCTAGGGCAATGGTGGTGTGAAGCTTGTTAGAATAACAAGATCTGATTTAACTTAATGCCTCCATAGAACCCATACATGACATTCCTTAGATCACCAAGAGCCAGAGAATACACAGCCCAGGGACCTAGAGTAAAACCAAATACTACAGTTCTAAAAAAAAAAAAAAGATGTAGCAGTAAACTGACTCTTAATGGAACTGCATACTCATAGATCAGTGCCCTCTCAGCCACCATCAGAGAAGCTTCCTCCTGCAGCAGATGGGAACACATACAGAGACCCACAGCCAGACATTATGCAGAGAGCAAGAGACCTTGGAAATTCTGCCTAAATGGGATATCTCCATTAAGTCAAAGAACCTTTCAGAAGAGCAGGTGGGGAGAGTTAAAGAGTCAGAGAGGACGGAGCCTTCTAAGTCAACATTGGTCAAAGCTCATATGAACTCACGGACTGTGAGAGTATGCAGAGGACCCGCAGGGGTTTGTCCATGTGCTTTGTGTATATATTTTACTGCTAGTTTAGCGATTTTATGGGACTCCTGAGTGAATGAATGAGTGGCTTACTGGTTCTGTGCTTTCTCTTGGGCTCTTTTCCTTCTGTCTGTTTGTCTTGTATGACTCTTTTGTGGTGATTTTGGTCTTATGTTATTTTATCCTATTATCCATTAGAAGCTTCTTTGTTTCCTAATGGGAGACAGAGATTGAGTGGATCTAGACCAGAGAGGAGGTGAGGAGGAACTGAGAAGAGCAGAGCTGGGAAACCATAATCAGAACACATTATGTGGAAAAACTGATTTTCTTTTTTCTTTTTTTAAAGAGTATAAAATTTTTTTCTTTTATTAGATATTTTCTTTATTTACATGTCATATTTCCCAGTTTCCCCTCCAAAAAAAAAAAAACCCAAAAAACAACAACAAGAACAAACTCCTGTTCCCTCCCCCCCTGCCCCACTCACCACCCCACCCTCTCCCACTTATTGGCCCTGGCATTCCCCTACACTGGGGCACAGAACATTCACAGGGCCAAGGGCCTCTCCTCCCATTGATGACCGACTTGGCCATCCTCTACTATAAACAGAGCAATCAGTCCCACCATGTGCAGTCCTTGGTTGGTGGTTGAGTCCCTGGGAGCTCTGAGGGCACTGGTCAGTCCATATTGTTGTTCATCCCAAGAGGCTGCAAACCCTTCAGTTCCTTTAGTCCTTTCTCTAGCTCCTTCATTTGGGGACCCTGTACTCAATTCAATGGATGGTTGTGAGCCTCTACATCTTTATTAGTCGGGTACTGTCAGAGCCTCTTGGGAGACAGCTATATCAGGCTGGATTGTCCTTCCTTCAGTCTCTGCTCCATAGTTAGTCTCTGCAACCCCTTCTGTGGGTATTTTGTTCCCCCTTTTAAGAAGTAATGAAATGTCCACATTTTGGTCTTCCGTCTTCTTGAGTTTCTTGTGGTTTGTGGATTGTTCTTCTTGTAATCCAAACTTCTGGGCTAATAACCACTTATCGGAGAGTGCATACCACGTGTGTTCTTTTGTGATTGGGTTACCTCACTCAGGATGATATTCTCCAGATCCATCCATTTCCCTAAGAATTTCATAAATCCATTGTTTTTTTTTTTTTTGAGACAGGGTTTCTCTGTAGCCCTGGCTGTCCTGGAACTCACTCTGTAGACCAGGCTGGCCTCGAACTCAGAAATCCGCCTGCCTCTGCCTCCCAAGTGCTGGGATTAAAGGCGTGCGCCACCACCGCCCGGCAAATCCATTGTTTTTAATAGCTGAGTAGTATTCCATTGTGTACCACAGTTTCTTATCCACTCCTCTGTTGAGGAACATCTGGGTTGTTTCCAGTTTCTGGCTATTATAAATAAGGCTGCTATGAACATGGTGGAGCATGTGTCCTTATTGCATGTTGGAGCATCTTCTGGGTATATGCCCAGGAGTGGTATAGCTGGGTCCTCCGGTAGAACTATGTCCAATTTCTGGAGGAAACACCAAACTGATTTCCAGAATGGTTGTACCAGCTTGTAATACCACCAGCAGTGAAGTAGTGTTCCTCTTTCTCCACAACCTCTCCAGCATCTGCTGTTACCTGAGTTTTTTATCCTAGGCATTCTGACTGGTGTGAGGTGGAATCTCAGGTTTGTTTTAATTTGCATTTTCCTGATGACTAAGGATGTTGAACATTTCTTTAGGTGCTTCTCAGCCATTCGGTATTCATCAGTTGAGAATTCTTTGTTTAGTTCTGTACCCCATTTTTTAATAGCGTTATTTGGTTCTCTGGAGTCTAACTTCTTGAGTTCTTTGTATACATTGGATATTAGCCCTCTATCAGATATAGGATTGGCAAAGATCTTCTCCCAATTTGTTGGTTACTGTTTTGTCCTATTGACAGTGTCTTTGCCTTACAAAAGCTTTGCAACTTTATGAGGCCCCATTTATCAATTCTTGATCTTAGAGCATAAGCTATTGGTGTTCTGTTCAGGAAAATTTCCCCTGTGCCTATGTGCTCGAGGCTCTTCCCCACTTTCTTTTCTATTAGTTTCAGTGTATCTGATTTGATGTGGAGGTACTTGATTCACTTGGACTTGAGCTTTGTACAAGCAGATAGGAATGGATCGATTTGCATTCTTCTACATGCTAATCACCAGTTGAGCCAGCACCATTTGTTGAAAATGCTGTGTTTTTTCCACTGTATGGTTTTAGCTCCTTTGTCAAAGATCAAGCGACCATAGGTATGTGCGTTCATTTCTGGGTCTTCAATTCTGTTCCATTCATCTACCTGCCTGTCACTGGAAAAATCTGATTTTCAATAACAGGGAAAAAAGGAAGGGAGAATGGGATGTTGTAGATATGATCATATCTCACTGCATTCTTACATGAAATTCTCAAGAATAATGAAAAACATTAAATTGTATTTAAAAACAAAATAGCAGGCAAGTAGGAAATACAGAAAAAATTTAAAAGGGACCAAATGTCCATGTTTTCACTACACCTCTGTCTATAGAGTACAGCTTTCTAAAATTACTTTTTTGAAGATCCTTCTTTTGAAATTGGGAGAGAGCTAATTCAAGATCCACATGTAATGATCAGATAAGCAATTAAAATATTTCTCCAGAACCATATTCTCTGTGAATATGCAATTGTGCATCTGGCTGCTATCAAATGGATTCAGTATTAATTGACTTATTATCCCGATTATATTCAACATAAGGTTATTAATTCTATTATAACAACCCAGGACCATAAGTGCTGCTGACACTCTGTGATGAGCCCTGAGGCACTTCCACCTTTTTAAAGGGGCCCTTGGGAGCTGTTCTCAGGTACTGAGGGTGAACAAGGCTATAAGCGGGTCTAGCTCAAGAATTTACATTCATCTCATGGAATTCCTAGACCCTGCTTTTGGGGGTTACAGAAGCCTGTTTGTCTTCTTAATATGAATATCTCATAAAATAAAGCTGCAGGGGAAATTCTGTCTTTCTCGGGAACTGATTTTATCCTATGGCCACAGAGGCCTCGGCAAATCACATGCTGTGTACCAGAGTTGCTTCTCATTTTAATCTGGACCCCCCCATCATTGAAGACAGTTTCCCCTAAATGGATTCATTATTGTTGGAAAGTTTTCTGGGGTTTTTTTTGAAAGATTACCAAAACTAATTTGACTTTGGCTGTGGGCAACTAAAACTGCAGGAAGAGAGAAACCTGAATAGCAACAATCAAGTCACAGGAAATGGTGCTCTTCGTGTTTTCCTGAAAGATCTTATGGATGTGACCACAAATCAGATGCAGGTGACTAAAAAGGCTTATCTTCCAGGGGGAAGACCCAAACTCTCCAAACTGCTTCTCCCCCTTGATTTCCTCAGAGAGTTTCGTGGTTCCTCTGGGTGGTTGAAATGGTAAACTTCATAAACTGCAGGGGCCTGTTCCAGGCTGATCCTTCTGCAAAAGAGTTTTCCAGAAGAGCCACTCTGTGAGCAGAGGACCTTTATGGAGTGATGGCTGAACTCCAGAAATGCTGGCATATGCATCCACAGTTGGACTACAAAAGCAGGATGCCCCTGTGCATGCTGGGAGTACTTAAACTACTATGTTAAATACATACATCAAAAGAAAGAAGAGGCCTGGGGCCCCGTGCTTGTAATCCCAGGGCTCATGAGACTTCTGGCCAACTTGAGCTCCTTGTTAAGGAACTGATCCTTTCTCAAAAACAAGGCAGAGGACTGGCAGGATGGCTCAGTGCAAAGGCATCATGGCCACGATTTGCCAATTTCTACAAGTTTCTACAAGTTCTTCGACCTCCATAGATGTGCAGAAGCACACATGTGGCCTTGCATCACCTACCCATAGATATATGTAGCAAATTTAAAATAATAGGAACAACAACCAAACCAGGTACTTGGTACAGACTATACTTTCCCTGCAGTATAGTGGGCTTCCCTTTCTTAAAGAGTCCCCTCTGCTACCTTGTCTAAGTAATTGTAACCATTGGTTATAATTACTGTGCACTGTGATGCACTGGTTCCAGTTGAAAAAGAAGGATGCCATCAGACATGCTGGGGATATTTACATTTGGAAAGTTAAAGGTATTGACACAAAACCAAGAAATGTCCAAGTTCCAAAATAGTTGTAAATTCTAAATCAAATGCTGTGGAGATTCTAGCACCACAGCAGTTTGAGTTCAGCCTTCCTGATCCATTGCAATACTGCCAGTCATGCTGCTCTGGGTAGGAAGGAAAACTCATCTATTTCCCCAATGCCTAGGCAGTGAAGTCCAGAGAGGGAAAGGATGGGAATGTCCTTGGTTGGGGTTTCCTCAGAAGGTTTCGTCCCAAAGCCTTCCTTGGTGCATTTGTGTACATTGATTAGATATGGGGCAACTTTGTCCATGACTTAGCCGGAGGATCTGATGCCTTTATGACAAGAGTGACTTTCTGGCATTGCCCTACACTGGGTCATAGAGCCTCCACAGGTCCAAGGGCCTCTCCTCCCATAGATGAACAACTAGGCCATCCTCTACTATACATATGCAGCTGGAGCCATGAGTCCTACCCTGTGTACTCTTTGGTTGGTGGTTTAGTCCCTGGAAGCTCTGAGGGCACTAGTTAGTTCATATTGTTGTTCATTCTAAGGGGCTGCAAGCCCTTCAGCGCCTTGAGTCCTTTCTCTAGCTCCTTCATTGGGGACCCTGTGCTCATTCCAATGGATGGGAAGCAAGAGAGGATGGTTTGGTGAGCAGGGGAAAGGGGAGGGGATAGGAGCGTATTTTGGAGAGGAAACTAGGAAAGGGGAGAACATCTGAAATGTAAATAAAGAAAATATCTAATTTAAAAAATTATACAACAACAACAACAACAACAACAAAAAAGAGTGACTTTGACTTTCTGGACTCCTTCTGGATCCTCTATGCCTCTCCCTGCCACAGCTTTATAATATTTCCTTGAGGCAAACTAAGAAGCTCAATAGGATGATGTAGCTCTTTCTATGGGACTGGCCATCAATCACAGAGTTTGTAGGTTGGGTGGGACTTGTGAATGAGCATATGGGAGTATATGTGTGTATATATTTGCATGTACTAAGGTCAGTATTTTCCTCAGTCATTCTATATATTATCACCTTTTACTTTGAGTGTGTTTACATGTTATGTCTGTATGCCTGTTCACATGTGAATACATGGGTGTCATTGTGCATGAATGGATGTCAGAAGTCAACCTCAGGTGTTGGGCCTCATATATTCCACAGTGATTGAGACTAGGACTCTCTCTGGTTGTTCACTGCTATGAATGGCAGGACAGCTGGCCAGTGAGTATCCAGAAATCCTCTGTGTCTATTTCTTTCTTTTTTTTTTTTTTTTGGTTTTTCGAGACAGGGTTTCTCTGTGTAGCCCTTGGCTGTCCTGGAACTCACTCTGTAGACCAGGCTGGCTTCGAACTCAGAAATACGCCTGCCTCTGCCTCCCAAGTGCTGGGATTAAAGGCGTGCGCCACCACTGCCTGGCTATTTCTTATCTTATGATAGGCATGTTGATATTACAAATGTGGACATCACACACAGCTTTATGTGGGCTCTGGAGATCTGAAGCAGGTTTCCATGTTTGTCCATCAAGGGATTTGCAACCTGAGTCATCTCCCTAGCCCCAACTTAGACAGGGGTTTCCTACTGAATCTGGAGCTCATAGAGTCGGCTAGATTGGCTGGCTTTCAAGTTCCAGATATCCATCATTTCTGCTTGCCGGGTCCTGAGATTTCAAGTATGACCATTACTAGTCTTTTACTTGGGTGCTGGGGATTCAAACTCAGACCCTCATGCTTTCAAGAAAATGCCTTTACAACTGAGCTAGCTTTAAGACTGTCTTAGTGGATTTTGTTTATTTGGCTTTTGTTGTTGTTCCAGGAGTCCTGTTTGCATAATCTTTTATTCATGACCCTTAGGTAGCTTACTTACAAGAGCCTCTTGCATAACTCAGACACCACTAGACAAAGGGAACCAAGATTTGGAGCTTTGTTTCCAGTTACACTCATGATATAGGAGCCTTCACCAGACTTTATGGAGTAAGGATTAAAATGCCCAATTAGCTGTATCTAAGCAAACAGGCTTTTTGATCAATCAAGCCTGCCAGCTTTCAGTTTCTGACATCAAAATTTATACTCTGTGGGCGAAAAAAAAAATTCTACCACTACATCACATTAAACCAACACACAATTAACAACACTTTGTTCTAATTATCTCTGGGCACAATTAATGTTGGCCTCATGGTTCATTTTTCTTCTTTGATAGCTCTTCGAATATTCATGGAGACTCATCCTTGATGCACTGGCCTCTTGGAAGATCTGGAGCTTTCTCATATACTCCCACACAAATCTGAACCTGGCAAAGAAACTTATTTATGCAGATCAGCTCTTGACATATCGGCTTCTGCTAAGAGCCTAGGGGTTTCTAACAAGCTCCCCGCACAGATCTGGGCTTGGCAGTGTGCGATGCTGCCCGAGCTCCCCTAACACCTTGGCCTGGCTCACATGGACAAGTTCTTCCTTTCTCTCAGCAGTTGGTCGGAACTGATAAAAGGTTATATCTTGATGGATCAAGCTTCCAGGAGTCTGAGGGCAAAAGCACTTTTGTAAAACAGCCTTGCAAGAAGCTAACAAAATCGGAGGGCAAGAGGATCCTCCAGGTGTCATCAGAAAACCAAAACTACTGTCTACAGGATCAGCTCCTTCACATCAATTGGGGGAGACAGGCAGAAAGGAAATGAGTGCTGATCAAAGGCTTTTTGTGATTGGTGTACTTTCAATTGATGGGAAAGCATATGCTTTTTTTGTTTTGATTTTTTTTTTTTTTTTTGGTAGCTGCCAAAGGAATTTCTTTCAAAAGTGAGTGTCTACTTAAGCTTGTTGCCAGAAACATTCTCTGTACAGCTCGGGACTGTGTGGAGCACCAGTTGGCCTGTTTCCTTGGACAGGTTTCCTAAACATAATAGATGAGTTGAAGTATCATAAAGAACTGAAGCTTTGTGCTAGAGGTATGGCTCCGTGGATAGAGTGCCTACCGAGCATGCAGGGAGCTCTGCGCTCCCCCACCAGCACTGAAGAAGCCAAGTGTCTTAGTGCATAGCTGGATTCCATGGAAAGGCAAAGCAGGAGAGGGTATCCTTCAATGTTGCCCTCAGTGATAGTCAGTCTGGGTTAGGAGAGCTTGTCTTAAAAAGGAGGAGTATAAGATGAAGGTGCTCTGGGAACTCCAGGGGTCAGTAGATAAGAAACCCTCTGCCCTGATTAGAAAGTTGGCCAGACAACTCTCAGCTTTGAAAGGAAGCAAGATTAGATCTGTGTGTATGTTGGATGGAGGGCAGAGCCTTAGACTCGCAGAGACCAGGCAGGCAAACCTTTGGGCCACCTGTCTGGCCACAGGCTGGTCCACACCTCTGCTGATTTCTGTGTGAGGCTGCTTCAGGGTTTCCTGCTTGTGGACATTGTCTCAGCTGTACCTCCTACCACTTCCCTAGAAAAATGGCATGAAGGCCAAGGCTCGTTGCTCAAGCAGCACTATCCAGTTTCCTCACATTCTTGAAGAATCCAGTTAGCATGTTCTTCTCGATGATCTCCTGGACCCTGTGTGCATATTTTATTTCTTAATTTTAATGTGTACTAGCTTTATAATTCTAATTGTTATACGTTTCCCTTCCTCCTTAGCCTAGGAGAGTTTCAATGACGATGAAAAAGTTCTGTTGTCTTTGTAACTGTACTATCTAGCAAAACCCAGGTCTATACATGTTCAGGAAGGTGTAGGGTAAGGTAACATCTTTCATATGTTTGCAGATGTATGTGCTTGTATGTACAGGTGCGTGCGCCGTGTGTGTGTGTGTGTGTGTGTGTGTGTGTGTGTGTGTGTGTGTATGAGTGTGCAGGCTAGAGTTTCAGGCGATGATGACACATATCAATCAACCACAAGAGTGTTCTACATCATGGAGATGGTGGGATGGTTCACTGAGATCTTCTCCATTGCAAAGGCCAAGAATTCTACACAAACCTACAATGTAGCCAACTGGATGCTTTGCTGTGGAGGGTTGGTAGTATGGACAACAAAGTAATATGTCCCTTTCCCTGGTAATGTTGGCTGGGTGCTCTGTTGACATTAAATGGAGAAAGTTTGTGTAAGGCAGGTCCTAGGTATGAGGACCACAGGCTTGAACATGGCTGCAGCATCCTGGTGGTCCATGCCTTTGTGCATTTTTTTCTACTTGCACAGTCTTTCTTCCCATTGTTCAAGGCTGGAACTGTTAGGATGTCTCATTGAAAGACTCCAAATAGACTATCTCCAAGGAACCGGGAACTGACAGCATTGTGAGGTTTCTTTGAGAATTTACATAGCTGAAATAATTTCAACAGACCATGGACTGACCCCTCCTCCCCACTGTGTGTGGATGTGTGTGAATGTATGTGTACACATGCATGTGTGGCATGCGCGTGCCTGTGTGGACATGCATTGCATATGTGTGTATGCATGTGTGTAGAACATAGGACCACCTCAGTCATTCCTCAGCTTCAGGTACTCTTCAAGCATTGACCATCTTTGAAATAGTGTCTCTTATTGGCCTAGATCTCACTAATTAGGCCATGCTTGCCAGTAATCCCCTAGGATCCTCTTGATCTATCTTCCCCATGCCAGAATGACAGATTCATGCTACTGCAGCCAGATTTTAATGTGGGTCCTGGGTTCAGCCTCAAGTGCTTAAGTTTGTAAGGCAGGCACTTTATTGATTGAGCCATATTCTCATTCCAAGTTTCCCTTTATTGTAGCCCAAAGGTGTGCTGTGCTCTGGGTACCCTTCTCCTAAACTGTGTGACTGCCATCAGCACCTCATCCACAACTGTTGACTTTGGAGTAGCATTTAACAAAGCTTGCTGCCCCTTTACAGAGCATCAAGTCTCTGCCTTTCCCACCATGCTGTACCATAACCCTCTGGAATCTAAGCAAGAATTAACATTCTCTATCATAACTTGCTTTTTTTTTCAAGCTATCCTATCACAAAATAACTGACAAGTGGGGAATAGAAAACCCATAGGATATCAAAATCCCCAGGTCCTGACGCCTCATATCAATGACATGAACTGCATATGTAGCCTACACACATTCTCTAAAACGCTGTGCATATATATGGCACATATGTGTTCCTGTGGATGTGTACGTGTGTACAAGCAGGTACATGTGCACAAGTATGTGCACATGTATGTGGAAGACAGACAACAATGTGTAGTGTCTTCTTTGATTGCTCTCCACCTCACTTTTTGAGGCATAGTCTCTCACTAAATTGTGAGTTCACTGATACAGCACTATTCGGCAGGAAGCCCCAGAGGTCTGTCTCCGCCTCCTCATTCCTGAGGTTATATATTCACACTGCAGCGCCAAGATTTTTACATTGGTTCTGGGGATCCAAACTCAGGTCCTTATGCTTGAACAACAAACACTTTGCTTGCTAAATTATCTTCCTGGTGCCTCCTAGATTTCCAGTCATTTCTGGACCACTTGTGAATGTACAGTAGAGTAGAAGTACCTTGTAAATTGTTAGTACACTGTTTTACTTGGGGAAGAGTCTGAGGAAAACCATTTGCACATGTTCCATAGGGATACAGAATTTTCAGTACTTCAGCCTTTAGTTGACTGAGTCCATAGACAAGGAGTTTTGGTGCTGATGGAAGAAAGACTATAATCATTCATTTCCCTTCTTCCAAATGTCTCGCAGAATAACTCCAACACTTTACAGTCAGAAAACAGTTAATGCAAAGTTACACATTCCTTACATACATTATGATTTTTCTCTCTAATTAGAAGTCTCTTTACCAAAGAGAAGGTTTTTGTCTCTAAACCCACTTCAGTGTGGTTGCTAGGTGACTCCCAGAGGGAAGCACAATAATCAGGAGATGGATACACACCATACACCCTAAGAAGAGATGTGTGGTGTCACCTGTCAGCAAATTGTCACAGAGCCTAAAGATGAAAGGAAATAATCGTGGGTTTTTACTGAGATGACCACCGTCAGGTATCGAGAACCTCCTAATTCTTTCTTAGCTTATTGCTGAGGAGAGTGCAAGATAAAAGTGGAGGGAAGAACAAGGCAATCACTCACAGAAAACCAGAATCGGGCTGCTTCTTCTCATCAGCAAGGAGCTGAACAGTGCTCAGGTGTGTACACGGCCATAAGTCACTTAGAAGCACAGTGGGGGCTGAAGAGAGGACTCTGTCGGGAAAGCACTTGCTCTGAGGGTGTTCAAGTCCCCAGGATCCGGGGAAAGGCAGACCAAATCATGTATGTATATGTGTGTGTGTGTGTGTGTGTGTGTGTGTGTGTGTGTGTGTGTGT